>RJWM01006005.1:0-87764 GCA_004363535.1 Dasyprocta punctata
TAGCCATCTTATAATCCTTGTGTGGGCAGCTCAGCATCGTGTCATATCTGATCAGGTTGGCTATGCAGTCTATATTTTTGTTGTCTAGATGCATGGAGTTTTTCAATGAAAGCTGCACATGTTAAGTCAACTTATAGAAATGGCAGTTCATTAGTTGGCTTCCATTGTATATCAAAACACCTGAGGATTACAATTTAAGAGGTAAAAGCTTTATTATGGTTCATGGTATTAGAGGTTTCAATCCATGGTCAACCAGTTTCATTCATTGCTCCATTTAGGCCTGTCGTGAGGCAGAAACATGATCGCACACGAGGATGTAAATCAGGAATGAGGGAGGGAGGGAGAAAAAGGGAGGGAGAGATAGAGACAGAGAGAGGTAGAGAGAGAGAAAGACTTTTTCAAGGGCCCAATCCCTTCACCTAGACCCCTCAACAATGCCCCATCTTATTATGTTACCTCCCAATAATGCATCAGATTATAACTTTATCAATAGATAAATCCATTGATGGATACAGAACCTTTATGACCCGGTCATCTTCCAAAAACTCCACCTCCAAATTCTGCTGCACAGGGCACCAAGCCCTCAACACATGAGATTTTTTTAAAGATGTTTTGGTTCCAAACTGCAACATACAATAATTAGGATTTCATATGTGAAGATTTCTGTTAATCTTGCCAGGAAATATGTTTTGTTTAATGTTTGTGGTAACTCTAGGTACCAAAAGCTTTAAATCCCTCTAATGACCATACCAAAGTATCTCCCCTCTTAGATGTGGAATTTTTCTGTGTCCTGCTGTGCTCAGCTACTTTGCATTTTGCAGTTATCTCAGATGTAATTTATTTTATTATACAAGCATTACATGCTTGGCGTGTTCCTCAGATGTGAAGAAACGGGGAACACTCTGTAATCTTCCACCTCTACAATCTTTTTAGGATTTTTAGTTTCCATACCGTGTACAGTTTAGTTTAGTTTAATTTAGTTTAGTTTAGTTTAGTTTGGTTGTTCTCTTAAATGAAAAAGAAAGTATGAAGGGGATGGAATGGTAGTAGGTTCCTATCCCAAATTGTGCTCAGTATGTATGGCCAGACTTTATAAACAACTTTTTCAAGTCAACAAGAAAATGTCTGGCAATCATATTTATGATGGGCCAAAAACTTGATCATGCATTTTGAAACAATGATTGCCCAACAATCAATAAATGTATTAAAAAGTTTCCAATGCTATTACTCATCAGAGAAGTATAAAGTAAGACAACAACTCACTGATATACAACTATCTGGATAAGTAAAATCAAAAGGACTCAAAGCATTTTGACAGGGCATACGGTGGGATACTATGCAGTACAGAAAAAATAAAAGTAGACATGTAAAGCAGTGTTGATTAAGCCAGATATTGTGGCACACATCTTTAATCCCAGCACTCGGGAGGCCGAGGCAGGAAGCTTGCTGCAAGTTTGAGGCCAGCCTGGTCTACACAGTGAGACCCTGTTTCAAAAAAAAGAGAGAAGGAAAGAAAAGAACAGTGTTGATTAATCCCGTGGCCACAGTGGTGCATAACAAAGGGCCACATACTACATGATTCCACTGATGGAATACTCAAAAACTATCAGAACAAATCTAGAATGATTAATTTTAATGGCCACTAGCCAGGCACAGAGGAACTTTCTTACTTATTGGAAATACTCTATATCTTGGTGAGGGTAATTGATTGCATGGGCGTATGCTGAAGTTATCTTCATTAAGCTATGTGTTCAATTTTGTGTCTTTCTAGATACAATTTATTATTCTGTCTAAATGAGAAATGTAGCTTAACTTTTGAGATGTGGGCTCTTTTCCTATCAAACCTGCCTCTGTGAAGACAGAGCAGTGGAAACAGGCTGTGTAACAGTACGTGGGAGGGAGCGATCCGCAGGTTCTCTGCACCACGTATCTCAGGGAAGGATGGATGGTCCGCTGACCTTGCAGCGCCAACAGCGCCTCTCTTACTTCACCCCTCGCAGAGGAATCCTGCGTGGCTATGCTGCACTGCTTGCCAGCTCTGGGTGATTTGTTTGATATGTCTCCAAAAAAAACAATCATAAATGTTGCTTCCGGCAAATAGCCCCTTTCTGCTTGAAAAACAAATGTAACTGTGGGAAAGAAAGGCTCATTATGAACTGCAAGGGCTCTAATTTTGAGACAGCACAAATCCCTGATATTTTTTGAGCTCTGACTCAGAATGAGTAGTTCCTCTAATTTAATAAATGGCACTGTTAAATCTGATGGCGTGAAGAAAGAACATCGAAGACAGAAACAGGAAGGGAAGCCAAGGTCAGCGATCTACGTCCTTCTCACTCCGCCCCATCCCTCCTGTCCACCCTCTAATCACCCTCTTCAAATGTGATACTCAGGACACGTTCACGAGACCACGAACGACGGACCTGAAAGTCTGCCTTGAGCCCTTGCTTGGCGTGAGATTCTCGCTTGCTGTGGGGACGCAGTGGGGCCGGGCTGGCTGCGTCTTGGCGCTCGGGTGCTCTTCTCGAGCTCCAGACCTGTCATGGCGCTGCTCCTCTTGCTGAATGGGGCGTGGGCATCAGAGCAGGATGGGAGGCATAAGTAGGGGAATGGTGGTTCCTCAAACGGAGCAGGCGAGGATGCTTTCGCAGTTTCAGCGGTCCTTTATTCACGTCGGCCGCCACTGTGACTATAGACTGAGCAGTACTCACCCATTGCCCTGTCCCCAGGGTGAGCCCTGCAGGCATGAGGTCCCTTATGGAAATGTCAATCAAGGAATTAAGCAAACTTGAGTAACATGTGCTGATGGCATCGAGTAAACTATGAGACTTGGGAAAGCAGACACGTGCTGAACTGCAGGGGTTACCGCTGACAAGGAGAAGCCTGGGTCTCTCAAACAGGAAGGGGCCCAGGCCTGCCGAGTTCTTCACTGAACTTGGCTAAGTTCCACAAGGTTGCTCGGTGCATGGTGCAGGAACTTCAGAGAGTGAATCAATGTGAGTCCCCTGATACGTGAGGACACTAAATGGATTCTACAGACTGTGAGTAAAGGGTGCTGTAAACTTGTTAGAGCACTGAAATGTACACCATGCTGTGACAAAAATATGCAGAGAACGTTTAAATATTTTTAAAGTATCACAGTAAAAGACACAGTGCCATAAATTCTATTAAAATTCTCACTTCAAACACACTGATCCCATCACTCTGGGCACTTTCTGAATCAGTTCTGGAAGTCCTCTTTCTTTTCTTTTTTTTCTTTTTTTTTTTTTTTTTTTTTTTTTTTTTTTTTTTTTTCTTTTTTTAGTAGTGGGGATCAAGCACACAACCTCGCGCCTGCCAGGCAGGAGCTCATGCCACTGAGCTAAATCCCCGGCCCTATTTTTGAGACAGGGTCTCACTATGCAGTTCAGGCTGGCCTTGAACTCACTTTGTAGCCCAGGCTGGTCTCAAACTCACAAAGATACTCCTGCCTCAGCCTCCCGAGTGCTGGGATTAAAGGCATACACCACCACACCTGGCTTGGAAGTCCTCTTTCTTGAGAGACCTTATAAGATGAGATTTTTTAAAATGTGGTAAGTGCTGCCACTGAGTGCCATCCAAAGGAAAGGTGGGCTCATAAGAATAAATCTTCCTATGTGTCTTCTTCATCAACCTTCTCCAACAAATCCTGCACTGTGTTAGTTCTGGCTCTTCTCCAGAGTCAGAGGGACCGTGGAAGCTAAATGCTTTAATGGATTTAGGACGTCGCAGAAGCCATGGCAGTGCAAGCAAAGACATCTGTGCAAGAAGACTTCCGGAACGGCTTCAGGAAGTGGCAAGCACCATGGAATACGTTTCTCTGAAGTGAGGGCGAGTATTCTGACTGGGATTAATGGCAATGTGTCTTTTACTGTAATCTATAGCTTTAAATTTAAACATTCACCATATTTTTTATCATAGTCCGTGGGTTGGCTCAGAGTTTGGGGCTGAGGCGAGGAGAGATAAGGGCGGTGTGGGTAAGGAGGGCCGACCAGTTGTTCCTCGCTGTGACTACAGGGCCCAAGGAGGAGTCAGATATGCTCTCTGCGGGTGTCTCCTTTCTCTGCCTCATTCCTCTCTTTTTAGGTTCATATTTATTAGTGACTAATTGCACACAGGAGTCCACAGAGTCCCAGTGTGTCTTCCATTCCCGTAGGCTTCTCCAGCACTTCTATCTCCACTTAAAACATAGCTACAGGTGTGGATGGTCATGTGGAGCTACAGTGAGATGCAGGACAAAATAATTCATCTTCATAATGTATGGAAAATGATGTGGGGTACGGGGCACCTGAACTTTCATCAAAGTTGCTTCAAAGCCTGTGTGGGTGAAATTTCAGGTGAAAACCTTTCTGAGAAACTAAAGCCCATCAACAAAATTGGTTCTGTTCCCCGGTGACCCTATTACTCATCCCGTCCCACTTCAGCCCACATATTTTCATTAAGCAGGGACCGAGATGAAGGGCTGCGAGCATAATGTGCGTGACTCATTGTAAAGCAAAGCAAGATGTTTGAAATTGGATCTGTAAGGCTCTAAATTGTCACTCTCAAGCAGAGCTGGTGTCCACAGCTATCTCAAGCTATGTGAATGCTTATTTTTGCAGGATGAGAAGATTGGGCACCTGTTTGCTGACCTGCAAGATTTGCAAGCCAGTCAGGCCTACTGAAGTTAAGCTATGAAACCTCTTGGCAAAAGCATGCCCAGACTCCTTAGGTTTATTACAAATTCTTGTAATTGTTGTCTGACAATGAGGCCAAGGTGGTCCATGTTGACCTCTGACTTCGTAAGTCAGGCCAGGAGAGAGACTTTGAAATTGGTGAATTGGAGTCCTTAGATAAAAAAAAAAAACCCTTCAGGGAAGTTGCATGGAGTTCTGATCCTGATCCTGAAAAACTTTAAAGGAAATCTCATGTGTGTAGGACAAAGAAGTAAACAGATTTTGTCCGGAGCTGGAAAAGGTCAGCCTGGTGCCTACCCATTTCTTTTTGGTTCCCTGTACAATTTTCTTCTACCTTTGCCTCCTTCTGGGTGTGAGTGACGAAAAGGGTGTCTTTCCCTGGTAGAAGAATTCTATGCCATTTACATCTGGCATCCTGAGCTAGGTGTGCTTTGGACATTGTAGGAAAGGAAAGGGAAGGTGGATATCTGTATGCTTTAGATTTAAATAAAATTTGACACAGTAATACAAAGTTTCCATAGAACCATATCCAATTTTTCCTGCTAATTAATAACTTGCGTTAGTATCAGACATTGGCCACAACTAATGAGCCGACACAGACATGTTACTGTTCACTACATGTGCGTCTGTTAGTTACTTTCTTGTCACTCAGAGCCAACATTTGACACACCCACAACTGAAAAGAAGAAAGATCATGTTTCCAGTCCACAGTCAGCCAGCGCCAAGGCGGAATGGCATGGCTGAGGGGCATCAGTGAGGAAAAACTCTTTACTTTCCGGCTGCCAGAAAGCAGAATGAGAACCCAGGAGCAGGACAGGGAGTTCTGCCCTTCCAGGTCACACTGCCAGTGACCCACTCCTGACCACGACCCCTTCCCGCCATCATGGTACAGTCACCTTTAGAAACCCTTCTTATGAGCAAAGGAGGCCTCTCGGGGATGTTCTTGATCTAAACCATAAGCCCGTGACATTGCTAATCATTTAGGTTTGTTTACTGTCCTTTTCCACTTCCAAGATCCCATCCAGGACACAACATCATGTTGATTTGTTATGACTTCTTAGATCCCTCTTGGCTGCCCTAATGTCTCCAGTTTTCATGACCTTGAAAGTTTTGGAAATCCTGGTTACAAATTTTGTAGTCTGTCCCTCTGTTGGAATCTCACTGATGCTTCTTCATGATAAGAAAGGAGTTTGGGGAACAAGAGCCCAGAGGTCAAGTATAGTTTCTATCGCACGTCATCCACATGATTGTTCATGGCTGGGCTCACTTTGATTACCTGGCCGGGTTGTTGTGTGGTGGGTAATCACCAAAGGCATTCACCGCATTCACCCACGCGTCAGGAGCCGTGAGTCATGCCGCCCTCCGGGAGGATGAAACATCTGCATAAATTTCTCAGAATTCTTCTACAAACAGCTTTCTGTCTAGTCTTCTTCTCCACACAATTATCTGAGTGTCCAAGAGGGATGTGTTATCAAATATATTAAGAGTTAAGATATCTAACTGTAAATCTCTTGCAGGATGTGATGTCCAGACTTATAAAAGTGTTCATATTTTTTCTTCCTGGGGAAGGAAGTGGGTGTTTGGAGCGTGTAAGTGAGGTGGACTAATCCCTGGACCTGGTGCTGTAACCGTGGGTAGCTGGGTTGCCCCATGTTCTTGGTTTTTTCCTTGAAGCATGGAAGAAGATAAGAGGGGTTGTGAAAGGAGAGACAGGCCCTTGTTTGGACATTGGAGGGAGACAGATGCCCCAGATGGTTTCCGTGACCTGGTGCCATAAGCTGGAGCGCTCACAAGGTGAGGAAAATGTCCAAAGACAATGTCCAGAAGAGGAACTGAGGCGGATACTGTCAGAGTGCCCACCCCTCACGGGGGATTCCGAGTTCCATCGTCTTTAAGACATGTCTTAACGTGTCTTGATGGGTCAGTGACCAGCGCCCGGTCTGCCTAGGTGACTGCTTTTCTCCCCTGGCACCCACTCCCCTTACTCAGACCCCACAGCCCTCGGGGCCCAACATCTTCAACCCTATGTCATCTCCCTCTGATTCCGATGCCTCTGGCCGCCTGACTAGCTCAGGAAAAATCCTATAGCATTTGGACATGGAAAGGACAAAACATCTGAAGATTTAGCTCTGTGACAAAATGACATGTTAGTTTGAAAAGTCTGAAAAAAGGGTCCCTTTTTCTAAATTCGTTTCCTAAAAACAAATCTTGTGCTTCCTGAAAGAAATGGGGTTGATGGCAGGTTGTTAGTCACCTGTCAATCTGCTGTTACACTTCAACCAAATTCGCCATATCTCTTGCTTACAATCATGAACATGTACTTGTCGCAAATGCCAATAATAATGGGCAATGGCTACGTATTTATCTGGTGCCTTTGCTGGGATCTTGACAGAACACATATCAGATTCTTGTAGCAGAAGGAAAAACCATGAGATCTCCTTGCGAGAGTATTCAAGAATCCTCCTCGATGTGGCATTTATTATTTCTCATATTTCAAAGGCAGCCTACAACACAAGATAAAAGACGTGAGATCTAAAACCATGGTAAGCATTTAAATGAAAAAAATCCCTAGAGTAAAAGACATAGCATCATTCATTCCCTCAAAACACTCCCCCTCCCACTGGACATACTTAGCCCCTCATTCTTGCCTCTTTCTGAAGTTCTGGAAGTCTTCTTTCGTGAGTGTCTTTAGTTGTGCTATCATTGCTGTCTTGATGTCCTGGTCCTGAATAGATTCAAAACATTTACCTTTCATGGTCACTTTGGCTTTGGAGAAGAACCAGAATTCATATAGAGGGAGATTCAGTGAATAATTTGGATGACAACACATCAAAATATTTTTGTAATCTACCTTTCTGTTGGATGGCACTCAGCAGCAGCCTTGACTGCATTTTTTTTATCACACCTTGAAAGGCCCTCATGAAAAAAGGCTTCCGGAATTGCTTCAGAAGGTGGCAACAATGATGGAGTAAGTATTCTCAAAGTGAGAGGGACTATTTTGGGGGGTTTAAAGGCAATATGTCTTTCATAGTAATATTTTTTTATTTTAAGGGTTCAGCCCACATTGTGATCACACCTCATAGAATATGTCCTTCTAGGAAAGGGGAGGAAACAAATGAAAACAATGGAATCAACCACATTCCAACCCTTGTTACAAATACTACTTTCTCCCTTAAGATTGAAGCATATGATCCTTCTTCCAACTGAAACCATCTATGTATCATCCAATCACACTGTCAGACTTAAAATCTTAGATTAATTAGCCTAGCTTGGTTCCTGATTATGAAGATGTAAAAAATAGGTTAGCTGCCCCTCACCAAATCAGCATGAAATAATGGGTCAGAGAACATACTCTCAGTAAATGCTGCCCTTTAGAAGGACAAATGTTGGGAGATTTACCTTTCATTGCTTTATAAAAATCCTGAAATTGTCTTGGACAGACACTGCGAGGCACCCCAGCTAGCTAGGAGACAATCGCCTTCCCCAGTCCCAGGGCTGCAGTCTGGGGCCAGGCGCCCGGTACGTCACTCACCATGGGCCATCGACCACCAACTGGGAAGTTCCCCATTCTCCCTTCCCTTTCCTTGCCATATCAGAGCGTTAGAGAACAGTCTATCTTTGGTGAAATGAACGTATTATTAATTTTATTTTGAGACAGGATCTCTCTATGTAATTCAGGCTGGCCTTGAACTTACTATGCAGCCCAGGTTGACTTCAAGCTCATAGTAATCCTCCTGCTTCAGCCTTCCAAGTGCTGGAAATACACACATGTGCCACCAGGCCTGGTTACAAATATATTATTGTGGGGCAAAGAAAAATTACTTTAAATCTGAAACTGACGCAAACACTTTTGACAGTACAACTCACTCCAAATCTAGTTAGAATTCTTATTCTGAATGATTTTAAAGGGCCAGTAGCCACTCTTACATTTCAAGCTCCATTTGTAGCTTGAGGTAATCTAACGTAAATTCAGATAACTTGAAGTTGTCAGGAGTTTTAAGAGTCACACCTATAGTCTGTTTACTTTTCTGAGACCGGAGTTAAACATATTGGCAGGATTTCCCTTTCCTATTGCTCGGATCGTGAATGCTCCACGAAAGGGTGTATCTATTGAAGTCTTGCTCTCCAGCTTGGCACTTTAGGGTGGTAATGGATGCACTAGCAGCAAGGCCTTGTGGGAAGCTCAGTGCGGCTGTGCCTTCTGAGGGGCTTATGGGAACACAGTCTCTTCCTCTTTCTCTGCCTCCTTGTTTCAGCCATGATGCTACCATCTTTGCTCTATGACATTCCCCACCACTGCCCCATGTCATCTCAACCATGATGAGCTGCCTCTCCACAGGTCCAAATCAATGAGGCCAACAAAACACAGATTGAAACCTCTAAAACCGTGGGCCAAAACAGACCCTTCCTGTTCATAAATTGATTATCTCAGGCATTTTGTTACAGAAACAGAAAGCAAGCACGCCCTTTAAATAATTCAGAGATTGTAAAAAAAAGTGTATAAGACTACGTCTTTGCTTTGGGCCTTGACACAGTTGTATTTTTAATTTATGTTTTTATTAGTATATGCTTACAGTACATAATGATTCCATCCATTGTGAGGCATTGGTGCATGTCCACAACACATCTGGACTTTTGAGGTCACTGCCCCTCTTCTTCGCTCCCCCATCTCTTTTTTTGGTTTTTTTTGTTTGTTTGTTTTGTTTTTTGGTACCTGGGATCAATCTCAAGACCTTGCGCTTGCCAGGCAGGTGCTTGTGCCACTGAGCTATATCCCCGGGCCCCTTATTAGATATTATTTTTGCTCTTTATTTACATTTCTTGTACAAGAGAAATGCAATATTTAAGCTTGTGTATCTGATTTACTTCACTTAGCATTATGGTCTCAAAATCCATTCATTTTCCTACAAACAGCCGTACAAAATGAGGTCATCTTCCTCAATTGTGTCTTTAGTTATGAGAAGATGAACAATTCAGTGTTTCACGATTGCATTCAAATCCACGAATTATTTTCCGAAATTATCTCCTTATTGTAATAAAGGGTTTCTAGGGTGTCCAACAGCAGCCAAAAGATATTAGTTCAGTTGTCCAATTGAATCGAACTAAAGTTCAGTTTCTCAGTCTTTTTGCCTAACTGCATAAACTCATTCTAAATTAGTGTGTACAAAGTTTAGCAAATATTGTATCGATAAAAACATGGGTGACTCTATTTTTTTAACAATTGATAGCAGCTTTGGAACTGCTCATTATCCGGCTCTGAGATGAGTATTTGAGTCGTTTGATCAGTGTACTTCAGAGCTGGCACCGTGCACTCCAGTCCTCTCCTTAGTCACTGGGCTATCGCCGGCTTAGAAATTAAATCAGAGTCTCGTGTAATCACAATCACAAACCCTACTCTTGTTCACAGAGCACTGGGGAGTAAGAGCCAGTGCAGTTCTCCACGTGGTCCCCTCATTCTGGTACCCAGGTTCAAGGGCCTGCACTTTTGGGGACAACAGGAACAAAAGACGTCACAGACGTACATGATGGCTGATGAATGCTACGCTTACGTTTAGGTGTGGCATCTGTCACTTCCGCTTGCATTCCATCGCCAAAAGCACGTCCCATGTCCAGACATCAGAGGGGTCAATGTTGTATTCAAAGAAAGCAGGAGTTGATAATCGTACCAATGATACAGTTCCCTGCCAGAGAAAAAAGAGGTAAGAAGAAAATCCCCTCATCATGAGATATATTCATACAGCTGGCATAGCTGTGTTCTCTACTTGTTTTGTTGTTTTGTTTTGTTTTTTGTTTATTTGTTTTTTGTAAAACAATAAAGGGAGCCAGGAGTTGTGGCACACCCTTGAAATCCTAGCACTCAGGAGGCTGAGGCAGAAAAATCTCTGTGAATTCAAGGCCAGGTTAGACTACCCAGTGAATCCAAAGACAACCAGAACTACATTGCCAGACCCTGTCTCCAAAAAAGATAAAAAATGCAGAACAGGACACTTGAGACTGGGGATGGGAGGAAAGAAAGAAGGAGCATCTTGTTGCCTTTTTCCCTCCTTGCTGGAATCAGTGTATCCTCATAGACCTTATTCTATCCCGTTGCTATGGAGACACAAGAAAACACAGCTCAACATTTACTCACTGTTACAACCTGTTTCCCTGTCGACATGCTCTGTAGTCCCTGGGCTTTGAAATAGCTGAGGATGATTCCTGACAAAGGCGCCTGCAGTATGTACACGAAAACTGTGATAATTAGTAATTTTAAATAATTTATGAAAAAAAATGATCTTGCCTAAAAGGCAAGCAAATGTCTGGGAATAAGAAGAGCAAACTTCGCACCCTCGCATAGACAAGAGTGCTGTGTGTTGTGCAGGGTATGTCTGACCCCCCTGGGAAGCTGTGTCCTGCTAGTCGCACTCTGGCTGCTACGTCCTCATTCCTAGAAGTGTTTTCGGGCTTCAAAATAAACACAGCTGCCGAGGACTCGCTCTGTCGTTCACATGAGTACAAGCCAGAGCATGCACAACTGGGGCGGGATTTTAAAAAATTAGCTCCTTAGTGCACACATTGCTCAGACCCATTTGTCCATGTTGAGCTCCTGAAAACAAAGTTTGGAAGCAGACACATGGGAGGGGGTGGGGGTGGGGGAGAAAGAGGAGGCACAGTTCCGTCTGCAGAGGGAACAGCTTTTCTATCCAGTGTCAGTCCTGCGTCTATTCAGAAAGCAAGGCTGTCTCCAGTGCTTTACGGATCCTTTTCTCTCCCTGGTCCTCTTCTCTCTTTCTTCTCTGTGTGAGATCACTGTTTCATCCCGTTTCTCTTTTTTTCTTTTAAACTGGTCAAGTTAGAGAAGCACTGAGATCTTGAGTTAACCCATCCTGCTATTTCTCTTTACATTTTTTCTGATTTTGAAAAATTAGGTAACACACTACTCTACCAAGTTGTGTGCTCATCTATCATTTTGATCTGTCTCCAATACCAGGTACTGTTATTTCTATGAAAGTACAATATAATATGTCACTTCCCCATAAATTTTATGAAATACTACTGATAGTTATATTTATGACTAGAATTTTTAACTTACTGAGACATTAAATTGATACTTTCATGTGCACCATAATATACATAATAGGGGAAATAGTTTCTTTACAGGTGCTACTGACCTTGGTAACTTGATATTCTCATTTATAATTTTGATTAGTGTGTTTAATAAGCTATAGAGAAAGATTATAAAAAGTGATGAAAAGAAGAGAATTTTTCAAATGCAAATAAAATACCTAAAACACTCAAATAAATTATAGAAATGAAAAGGTAATAGCCAAATTTAAGGATTGCATATATAGTATAACAGCTTGAGTAACTGAATAAGAAATCAGAAGAGAAAACAGTGGCAAATATGTGAAAATAGCTATAGAGATAAATAAACAAAAATCTATAACTGGAATATCTAGGAAACAGTGAAAATATCAAGCACATTTGAAATTAATTAGAATTTACAGAGAAGAAGAAAGAGAAATAAATGTCTCCAAAATAGTATTTGCTGAAATAAAGACTACAAGTTTTCTCAAATTAGTTCAGACTATATAACAAATAAGTTGAAGAAGTTCTGTAAAAATCATGCAGGATAAATAAAAATTACCACACTTATGCCACATCTACCACTAAAAATAAGAAAATATTAAAAGAAGTCAACAAAAAAGAGTCACATTATGTTTAAATAAGCAGTGGTAAAGATTGACATATTTCTAAACAGAGATAATTGGAACCACTTGCCTGGGCAACTTAGCAACTTAGCATGTCCAGGTTTCAAAAACATAAAATGAAATGAAACAAAATAAAATAAATGGCTGGGGAAGTAGCTCAGTGCAGAGACCCTGGTTTCAATCTCTTAGCACAAAAATAAATGAATAAATAAATCAACATTGAAATCAGAAACAATGGGCAATAACTAGTAGCGAATAGGAAAAGAAAACAGCTACTGATCAAACTTTGAATTCAGTAGAAATTTTCTGTTAAATCAAACTAAATAAATGTATTCAGAGAAATTTTGCCAACATACTTGCATTAAAAGGTATGCGTTAAAATTAAAATTGCTTTTTATTGGACTGAATGTTCCCCTGGGGAAAAAAAGAAAATTCATGTTTTTATGCCCTAAACCCACTGTGAAGGTACTGGAGGTGCCTTCTAGGAGGCACAGTCGTTCAGTCATGAAGAATCTCCTGAATGGGATCAGCACCTTTATAAGGAGCTGCAGAGAGCCACCCAGGAATGCTGTTGCAATAGAAAAACACAGGAAGAAGATGGCTCTGACCAACCCAGAAGAGTGGCTGTCGGAAGCAATTTTGCTGACTCTTGATCTCAGGATTCCCAGCCTCCATAAATACAAGAAACAAGCTTATGCTGTTTGTAAACCACTTGACTTTCTTTGTTGCAGCAAGCCTAATTGACTATGGCAAAAGTATGGATAATACTACAACAAATAACTAAAAATATGGAAGCATCTTTGGGACTGGTCATATATTTTTCAAGGTGCATGCTAAAAAAGCAAAGTTAGTCACAGTGAGATCTTTAAAAGTGATTTTGCTAAAGGCTAAGAAAGAAAATACAAGAGCTGAAGAGAAAACCTCTATTTTCTTAGAGAATGTCTAAGGAATCCTGAACAAATTGCTGCAGGAATATGGATCGTGAAGACCGTTCTGATAAATTCTCTGATTAAAATGACAAATAAGTTACCAGAAACAAGGCAAGGCAAATCCTGCTACAGAGAGACAGCAAACTTGCCTGGATAGTGCTCATGGACCAAACTTTGGTGGTAAGTAGAATTTGTGAGGGAGGAAATTGGGCATTTAGTGGAGGAGACCTTTGAGCAAAGTGTTGAGGGGCAGAGTTGGTTCTTCCTGAGTGCTTAGAGTACAAACTGAAAAGAGAAAAATGACTGAGATGAAATTATTAAGCAAACTGGAATTAGAACTTAAAGCTTTGGAGAATTCTCAAGATAGCCATATGGAAAACACTGAGAAAGTATGTTTGGAAGAGAACTCCAAGGATGTTACATGGAAACCACCTGGACAGGAAATTAGTATAGGCGTGAACCATGAATTTAATCAGTGGCCCTCATAGAAAAACTGCCAGTGTGAGGTTTCTTCATCCTCCTCGTCTTCGGGAAGGATACAGGACGTTATGAAAGGAGCCCGTCTGATTCATTTGCTCTTATAGAATGCGGAAGGTGATCACAGAGCCTTCCAGCCACCAACAAGAGAGGAAAGACCCTGAAGGTGATTCAGGAGGGACAAGGGCTATCACCTGTGTTTCGAGGGTGGGAGTCAAGACTGCTTTCACCAGGACAGATGACCTGACTGGACCAAAGGGACAGAGCTATGTTTTTCCAAAGCTCCTGGAACTTGTCTACTACTCAGAATAGCCCTGGGAAGTGGTACCGGGTCAGTAGACACAGAGGCTAGAACATTAAGCCAAAGAGGATTATTTTGAAGGCTTACAATCTCAAGAAGCTTGTCTTCCGAGATTCTGAGCTTGCTTATCCCATTTTATCTCTCTTTTGGAATGGAAATGTCTAGTTTGTGCCTTTCCCACTGTAATCTTTCTGAAGCACATTATTTTTTTTAATCACAGAGTTTTTCCAGGGGAAGGATTTTGCCTCATGATGAATCCATACTCAAGCATCACTGCTGTCAGATTTGAATGATGCTTAGATGAGATGTTGAACTTTAGAGTCAATGCTGGGATGAGTTAAAACTTTTGGGTCTGTTGTGATAAAATGAGTTTATTTTACATGGGAGGATGTGAATATTGGGAGGCCAGAGACAGAAATCTGTGGGATGACCATTTGTGTCTTAGTCAAATTTCATATATTGAAAGTTTAACCCCAATGTGATAGAATTTGGATGTGGGGACTCTTAGAAGTAATTGGGTCATGAAGGAGGAGCCCTCATAAACATCATTTGTGCCCTTATAAGAAAAGACCAGAGAACCTCTACCAGAAGCTTACACTACCAGATATCAAAGTTTGATACAATATTAAATGCAGGGCAATACTGGAACTATAGGGCAGAAGAGTTTTAGATATCCTGACTGATCTCAATCTTAGACAAGATTTTCTTATCTTTCAATTGGTAAAAAAAAATCACTCAAATTACACATATAAGAATTTGGAGGACAAAATTACACCTCCCTTCTTTGCCACAACAGCAGACACCTAGAAACAGTCCAGGTCAGAGGCACAAACTTCTTGTACAGTGGAGTATTATTCACCAGCAACAAGGAAAGAATGACTGACACATACTGTAACCTGAAAGCACCTCTTAAACGCAACACAAATGAGTATAAACGATTGGATTACGTTTGTGTGATTTTTGAAAACACACAAAACTGATTGTGAAGAAAATGAGAACAGCAGTTGCTCTGAATTGTCTAGAAGAAGAAGAGAATTTTATGAGTTGTTGCAAAGTTTCTGTATTTTTGCAGGGGTCTAAGTTCCATGGGTGTATCTGAGTGCAGGACTCATACTGTAAACTGTGTGCACATTTCATTAACTCCACATGCATTTGTGATGGAATGATATCCCTTGCTCATGGATAGGAAGTACCAACATTGTGAAAAAGGCCATGCTCCCAAAACTGTCATATAGATGTAATGCAATCCCAGTCAAAATTTCGGAGGCATACCTCACAGATCTAGAAAACAACATTCCTAAATTTCACCTGGAACCAGAAGAGACCTAGAATAGCAAAGGCAATTCTGGGCAACAAAGGCAAGACAGGAGGCATCACAATCCCTGACCTGAAATTATACTACAAGGCTGCTGTAATAAAATCAGCATGGTGGTGGCAAATAAAAAGTTCTGAGGATCAGTGGAACTGAATAAGAGATGCAGACACAACTACAAACACACTCAGACACCTTGTCTTTGACAAAGGGGCCAAACATTTCACTGAAGGAAGGATAGCCTTTTTAATAAGTGGTGCTGGAAAAACTGGCTTTCCATATGCCAAAGACTTAAACTAGACCCATGCCTATCACCAAGCACTAAACTAAAGTCAAAATGGGTCAAATATCTAACTATTAAGGCAAAACACTGAATTTACTGCGAGATAAAGTAGGTAGAAATCTCAAGGACATAGGGGTAGACAGAGAGTTCATGAGCAAAAACCAAACTTCACAGGAAGTGCTTCAAAGAATCAACAAGTGGGATTTCATCTTATTAAAAAGCTTTTGTACATAAAAGAAATCACCAAAAGAATGAAAAGAAAACCCACAAATTGGGAAAAGATTTTTGCCAACTGTCACTCTGACAAAGGACTTCTATCTAGAACATGAAAAGAACTGAAAATAATCAAGCCCCCCAAATTCAAAGACTCAATCCAAAAATGGGCATCTGAGATGAATACACAACTCTCAGATGAAGAAATCCAAATGGCAAATAAATATATGAAAAAATGTTAAAGATCATTGGTCGTTCAATAAATGAAAATTAAAACAACACTGAGATATCATCTTACTCCAGAGAGAATGGTCAGGATCAAGAAAATAACCAATAACAAATGCTGGAGAGGCTGTGGGGGAAAAGGAACTCTTCTACATTGTTGGTGGGAGTGAAGAGTGGTAAAGCCACTGTGGAAATCGGTGTGGAGATTCCTCAGAAAACTAGGATTAGAAGTTCCATTCAACCCAGCTATTCCACTCCTGGGTATTTTCCCAGAAGAACTGAAAACATCATACCACAGTAATATATGTGCACACATGTTTGTAGCTGCACAATTTGTAATAGCTAGATCTTCGAAACAACCCAAATACCTATCAACTGGAGAACGTATTTTTTATGCAGTGGAGTACTACTCAGCCATAAAGATAAAAGATAGAGGCTTTTATAGGTAAATGGATGCAACTAAAGACCATACTAATAAGTGAAATAAATCAGACTCACATGTGTAAACACCATATTGTCTTGTTGGTGTAAGAAATTGAAAGTAAATAAGATCCAGAAGTTACGCTAGATATAATGAAAGGGAAAATAAACTACTCAAAGGGAAATCACATTGTTTGATCAACTTTGCATGCCTGTATCTGGTAATTTAAGCAACAATTTTGAAGATAACAATATGCAATGTTGTTAAACTCCTATCATCTTGCTTTGAAATCCTGTATCGCTATTGCTTTTTATTATTGTTGATGTTGTTGTCATTTGGCTTTTGTTGTTGTTTTTGTTTTTTCTTTGTTTGATTGCTTTTTTATTTTTCTGTGCTTTTTTTCTCTTTAAAATAATAAATAAATAATGTATTGGTAAAAGTAGCAAATATTATGATCTCTCTACCAATATGAATGATCAGTTCTCATACCTGCAATTGTTTGGAAATGCATCAGAAGCATTAGGTGAATTAAGTGGACAGAGGGATATATGGATATCTATTTGCTAGAGCAAATACAATAAAATTTAAATAGCACAATTTAGGGGGTGGACACACAATTCGTTTTTATGTCTATTTTATTGGTGCATGCTTTGTTGGAGGAATTGGTATCCGCACATATAATCTGGGTCACTTTTGATCCCCTTCCCATCACCATGGATCTGTAAAACAACGAATGTTGGCAAGGGTTTGGGGAAAGCAGAACTCCTGTGCATCGTACATAGGAATGTAAACTATTCCAACTACTATGGAAATCAATATGGAGATTCCTCAAAAAACTAAAAAATGTAAATTCCTTTCGACCCAGCTATACCTCTCTTCATATCTTCCCCAAAGACTTAAAGTTTTCCTTTAAGTGACACAGTAAACACAGTGACACATGCACATCCGTGTTTACAACAGCACAACGCACAATAGCTAAGTTACAAAAACAGTCTAGATGCCTGTCAAAAGATGAATGGGAAAATGAAGTGCTGTGTATAAAATATGGAGTATTACCCAGCCATAAATGGTATGCAATTCTTTAACCTTTTGGTTTAAATTTTTGCAGCTAAATTGGTAAAAAAAAAAAAAAAAAAAAAAAAAAAAAAAAAAAAAAAAAAAAAAAAAAAAAAAAAAGTAGCAGCACATGCCTGTAATCCCAGCACTTGGAAGGCTGAGGCAGGAAAATCACCATGAGTTTGAGGCCAGCCTGGGCTACACAGTGAATTCAAGTCCAACCTGAACTTTACAAGGAGACCCTGTCTCAAAAAAAAAAAAAAAGGGAATAAGAAAGAAAGAAAAGTAAAAAATCAAGTGAGAACTAATGCAATTGTTCAAGGTCTAATTTTTGATACTTGCTCCTTGGACTATAATATGTGAAAAATTATCTTTACCTCTATTTATTTATATTCTGTACTACAGTGGGGCAATAAGGAGAAACTATGATTTTGCCACAGTTACATTTGCTAATACGCTCAAAACAATCATCAACAAAGACAGTGTAAAGTATGAAGTTTTTTCACTAAAGTTACTTTTGTGAAGGGTATTCGAAAGCAAAAATATGGTACACTGAAAATATTGGCACCAAAGCATTCAAAATTTTAACGTGTTAAATGTGACTCAAGATATCCTCATATCTTTGCTGTTTTTACTTGGTTTGTTGAGGATAAGGACGAGGATAATACAAACGTAAGCCATGTTGTAAAGCTTGATTTAGAAAAAGCCAGTAAGCGAGTGTCCTGTGGTGTGACAGGTCTTCCTGGAAAAGTTCACGGCACAGCCCAGAATTCTTCACCGCGTCTGAGAGTCTGGCTGTGCTCACGGCTCATGTGGAAGCTTTGGGGGTAAAACTACCAAAGAATCTTGAATAGGAAGCAGAGCAGCCTCTGTGCTGCCTTCATCCTCAAACATCTTCGCCTCCTGCTCTTTTGACTCACCTCTGTATTACCCCAATCGCTCTCTGCAGCCAGAGATGTTCTCAGAACCTGGGATTCGGAGGCTGATTTAGAAGTCAGCAGAGAAAGGAATAATCAGCCACGCTTAACCCACTCATCATTTGAGATATTAGATAGAAGGCCCTGTCACTTCATTTGATGGTCGTTGAGTTCTCCCAGGGCAGTCAGTGCCTTTCCCTCATATCGAGAAATCTTGTGGAAGTCCGGTGCCCCTTTTGTGTGTCTGGCCTTTGCTGTGCCTGAACGCACTTACCAGAAACACTAAACTGCTTATCTTCTCTGTGCCTGGACATTTCTGACGTTTCTGAGAAACTGGTACAGAGCAACTTTTCTTAGCAGATTGCTTAATGACTCTGAGATATAAGCTCCTTTCCCAAAGATACCGTACAATTCACTCATTTTGAAGGCCTCAGAACCTTCTGATACGAGGACACTTATTTTCTTATGTACGTATGAGATAATAGCACAGAGAGGTTAACTAATTTACATGAAGTTACACAGTCAGTGAGAAGTGGAATCAGAATATGAACCTGAGCGGCTGACAAGCAGATTGTGCTTTTTTTTTTTTTTTTTTTTTTTTGAGACAGGGTCTCACTATGCAGTTCAGACTGGGCTGAGCTCACTTTGTGGCCCAGGTTGGTGTCAAACTTACAACGATCCTCCTCCTGCCTCAGCCTCCCAAGTGCTGGGATTGCAGGCATACACAACCATACCCGTCTAGACCGTGCATTCTTGTCTGACATGCTCTGCAGTTTTTCCTATGGTCTGAAGTAATAAGAATGAGGCTAGGCAAGAGGTTAGGCAACATGTAGAATAAAATGACAAGAACAGCTGCCCATGATCTATTTAAGACAAGGAACGGAAAATCCTGTGAAAGTTGACCAGGGGTGACCTAAGAGCTCTGAGAGCCAGAGGGGCTCCTGTTGGCCTAATGGCCAGCATAGTGGCACCTGAGGAATGGATTTCCTGACCTCACAAACATGAGCTGCTCCCGCACCAGCTGCTCTGCTCTCTGCAGGCCCAGCCTGTGAGGCGGCTCGGCCCGAAGAGAGGAGAGTAAGGCAAGCCATACACACAGTGCGATTGGTCTCCAGTCACAGTTGGGAAATAGCTATCTGGGAAGAAGCATCCAGTGAAAATCTGAGAAGGATGGGCTCTCTGGGGACAGAAGTGGCAACGTCCACCCAGGTGATGGCATCAGCTGCCAATGCTGCCTGGTCTGATCATCTGCGGTCCAGATTCCTCCAACTGCTTCCTTTACACCTAAGCATTTTTCATAGATCACAGTACAGGGTGGGAAAATAAGGTTGTTTTCCCATTTTCCTCTCCACTTAGGCAGGCTGCTCTCCTCGTGCACGCCAAAAGCAAGCGATTTTTGAGGAACTTTTTTTCTTCTGTCCATGTGCTTGTTCAGCTTGATGCTCCTATCTGTAACAGGCTTCCTCTGTTTTTCTGCAGATGTGTAAATGCATAGCTTCGTATTCCAGAACTCTGGCTGGCTCTGTGCCCAATCCATATGTTAGCATAAAGTGCATAAATGTCCTGACATTCCAGGGAGCGAGCCATGCAATGGATAGAGTAATCGACTTTTCGTGCTGTGGACTACAGTTCTTAGATTTGCACATCAGAACAAGTGACAGAAGATCATAATGAATTCTAGCACTTGCTGTGCATATTATTAACTGAAACATAATGACTGACACCCACAACTTAAATTAGGAGAGATTTAATTTAGCTCATGGTTTCAATAGATCCAGGATGTGGTCAGCAGGCTCAAAGGCAGAAACCTTGGGGCAAATCGCAAATGCTATATTTATGTTGGCCAGGAAGCAGAGCCGGGGAGCAGCTCCAGAGAAGAATGGACAAGGGACCGTAGATTGCACCCAAAGCCGCACCCCCATAAGCAAGCCAGACACACTCAGGGGTGTGCTTTCCTAATCTGCTAGGTGCGTCTTAATCCGACGAAGGTGAGACAGCAGGATTAACAACAGCACTCTGTCGTCGGTGTTATTGGTTTTTCTCCCTCTCAGACCTCTGACTTCTAAAGGATTTAGGAGACTGAACAGTGTGCATGAAATGCAAGGACTTGAATGCCATACACATGGAAAGGCCCACAATATTTTATATTTGTCGATTTGGGGGATTCACATTCTCTTTTTTCACATTTTGCTCCTGAGAGTAGCACAGAGCAATAAGGTCTCTCCTTTAGGATTGTGAGATGAGAGACCTACACGATGAACCAGGACAGGTTCCTACAGCCTCCACGCTGTACTTCATGCCCTGAGCAGTGGATCTTCTCTACAGCCAGGTGATTTACGTAACTTGTATCTGATGTGGGGAGTTAGGAGCTGGTTGAAGAAGCGGGGTTACCTGCATGAGCTTTTCTCGCCCATATCTGATTATCAGCCATTTCACCTCTACAACACAGCTCTCCACTTTGGCTCCATGTAAATTGATCAGTTCTGCTTATTTCTCAGCCTTTCCACATGTAATCATGACTACTTAGCTTGGAGGTTGTATAATACTATCTCTGATGGAGGCATGAAGGAAAAACTAGACTTTGTTTATCTTTGGTTTAAGATAAGGGATAGCCAAGTGAATGAGGTGTCATAAACAGAAGGCAACGGAGTGAGTTAACTCCCTGATAAAACTGAGTGCAGAGTGAGACTCTCACAAGCTCTGATGACTGCAGGGCACAGCAGCAGCAGCACTCCAGTTTCTCTGAGTCTGCCTCGCACTAAGACTGTGGTCTGTAAATATCACTTGCTAGCAAAGAGGAACAGAGCTTCTTAAGTAAATGTCAGATTTTAGAGCCGGAGCAAGAAAAATACAGGATAAAGCTGAAACCTTCAGCAATGTGACAAAATAAGAAGTGGAAAAAATTGGGGTATATGAAGAGGACCTAGAAATAGATTCAAAAGAGTCCCCAATGTCCAAACAAGACTTGTAAAATTTGAGCAACAAGATTTAGCATAGCACTGAGCTGTAACACACAGAACAAAATAAAGTACCCAAATGTCCATAATGATATGAAAGTGTCTCAACACACAAATAAATAAAATCTAAAGGTAAATCTTTACAGAATTCTAAAAGTACAAATGTAAGAACCCTCCGCTGCAGAAAGTGGAGATTATTATCTTTTTTTTTTTTTTTTTTTTTTGAGTGTCAGCTTGGAAACTTGCTTCTAGGAAGTATGGGGAAAGATTATCATGCAGTGGTGAAATCTGGCAAACGCTGTCTTTAGAGATTGCTCATAGTCACATCTCCAGTAATAGGTCGGATTGATAAGAGCATTCTGAGGCCACATGATAAGAAAGGCTTGTTCCTGCTGTAGTACACATCCCTCAAACCCTCAACCTTCATATAACAATAATAAAATATAAGATAGACATGAATGTAGAGAGATTCTACAAAAGTACATGGCCAGAAAGCCTTGGAAACATCACTTCAAGAGAAGACTGAGAAATTGTCACCAATGGAAGGGTAATAAGTTAATATGCTGACTACATATGACATGATATCCAGGATTGTTCCCTGGAACAGTACATAGAAGGAAAAGAATCATAAAGTCTGAATAAATACTCTAGTTAATATTTTGTATCAAAGCTAATTTGTTAGTTTTGGTAAATGCTCTATAATTCTGCTATCTGTTAAAATTAGGGGACACTGGGAAAGAGTACATGGAAGCCCCTTATACAATAGGTTTTCTATAAACCAAAAATAATCTCTTCTAAAAAGGTTTTCTGTAAACAAAAAATAATCTTACCTAAAAAATTTATAAATGAGACATGGAATAATACTCATCAATTAAAAAGAAACAGATTGGCGACACACATAGCACTGTAGATGAATCTCAAAATTGTTACACTGAGTAAAGCAGCCAGGGCAAAAAGTTATGCGTATGATACTATTCTGTGTATAGAAACTTCAAAAAATTGAAAAATAATGTAAAGTCAAATAATTATATCAACAATTGCTTGTGTGATTGCACTTAGGGTAACAATAGGGTGTAAAAGTTGGGATGAGAGGCTATGGAATTTGCCTTGCCTGTAGGAATGATTTCAAAGGAATGGGAATACTCATCAAGCTGCACACTATAAATATATGCATTTTCTGTTTAATTTACCTTAATAAAATGTAGAGGAATGGAAATACAGATGGTTAGATGATAAATAGGCACATATTTGTACAGGGCTATGAAAGGAGGTCTTTTTGGTGCTAGGTAATTTTAAGAAAAGTTAAAAAGTACAAAATTGTTATTTCTCAGTCCCCAGTGTAAGAACTGAATTGGCCTGGATCATGTGTTGTGGCTATAGACAGCTGGTGAAATGTTTTTAGTTCTAGAATATTCAGCTGGTCTCAAAGCATCATTCCATAGACAACTGATTCATCCCAGGGGAAAATACATCTGTGTTGTGATCAAATCCAACATCACTGAAGAAGCGGTAGCTTAACACTGTGCAGTTCCTGATGTGATCAATAAAAGCTGCATTGCCATGCAAGGTCAGCCAGAATTCAATCCACATTAGCCATCAGACGGTTCTAGAATGTGGAACGTTCTACAAACCAACTTTGTTGGAGGCCTACATGTCACTGTCCTAAAAGGCCTGGAAGCAGGGAAATGTGGTGGTGGGTGGGGAAGCAGTCAGTGCAGATTGACAGAGACTAAGGAGACAAACAAATACTTCGATGGACTCTGCTTAGATTCTGAATCCAAAATAATTTTTAAAAGCTGTCCAGGCACTTGAGAACATGAGATGCATACTAAATATTATTGAACTATCACCGGCCTCTTAGAAGCTCTACTGTCACCATAGTTATCTGACAACAAAACGAACCATGAAGAGAATGACGGGTAGGTAGGTAGGTAGGTAGGTAGACAGAGGAGGTCGATGGATGAATGAATGCGTAGCGTGCGCATGTGTCAACTTTTTAATCATCGGTGCGTTTAGGTGAGGAGATTATAGATGTCTATTTTGCTATACTTGCAACCCCTCTGTAAGTTTCAATTCTTTCAAAACAAACGATGGAAGAAGGTTAGCACAGCATGAAGAAACGCAGCGTGTTTTGTTCGAGGCTGTACCACTCCTCCCTCTCTGCCGCAGACCTCCCCGTCCAGGTCGCTGACCCCCACAAGGCTCTCCTGATCAGACTCAGGGATTGGTTGTCGCAAAGTGGCCATATTGTCACCAGATTGTTTGAAATGGAGGGATTTTTTTTTTTCAAAAAGATGGTGTATCCAGGCTAATGGGGAAAAACAGGATGGAGGGAGAAAAGAGAATGAGTCAGTTGCCATGGAGCCGAGTTGTGAAGGGCCCCTCTTTCTCAGGCTTGACGCTTGCTTGTAATCCCAAGAGGTGATGGAGAGGGAAAGAGAGGAAGAGAGATGGGGGCTTAATTTGCTCGCACAGATTCCGGCTGCCCACGGGGCTTATTATCCTTGATTGCCTGTTTTCTGCTTTTTGTCACCATGGAGACAGGCAAAAACGTGACTCTCTTCAGATTTACACATTTTGCTCACTGAATGCCTTGTCCCCATGTACCTGCGGGGTCTCTGCCGTGGGGCGGGATCCCTACGGAATGTGTTCATGCAAAGGCGTATGATTAACTCAGGTGGCTGCAGTGAGGTGCGCTGTGAGCCTGGGGCGGGGGTGGTAAGACGTCCCTGGAGAGTTTGCTAGAACAGAATTGCAGTCAGCTTTATTCTTCAGGGCAGGTGGCTAAATCTTGTCCAGGTTTTCAAGGTGGGGATTGGGAGCAACCTGCTGTTCTACCAAAGACTTACTGTATGGGGAAGAGACTGCGCCCTACCAGAAGCACATCCAAAAACATCTAACAGAGCCCCCTTCCACCACATGCAGGGAGCACTGAGGTTCATGTATTCAGATTAGAACCGAAGAACACGTCAAGGTGACACAGCCCTGGTAAGGAGTGGTGGAGAATCCAGCAGACAGGCAGAGCTGTGTGGAGAAGGGAGTTGGCCACGACACCCATGAGAAGGTCTCCTGAGAACATGTGCTTTGTTGAGTGCAGAGAATGAAGCTGGTGTCAAACGTCTTCCACAGGTTTTGGAAAAGGGTTGGAGAAGTATAGATGGAATCCCTGGGAAGGCAACCCACAGAGTTGGGAGGAAATTTCTAGGAGTCATGAGACACGTGAAGAGCACCAGTGACATTCACAGTGTCTGTGCCCCCTCCGTGGTTCAAGAAACAATGAAGGAGCACGAGAGAGATACTTGTTCGTTGTGCCTTGATCTGCCTATCTCTATAAAGGGCCCTGTTGTGGCGTGTCCAACACTTGGTGAAGTTCATAAGCTCCCTGTTATAATATCAGGATAGATTTAGATTCATTTTCCAAAGACTGAGAGGTTCTTCTTTCAGACAGAGATACTACTCTATAGAAACGACCACACACACTCAACATAACACCTATCAAAAACTTGACATTATTTTTCATAAAAATTGAAAAAAAAAACCCTACAGTTTACTGGGAACCAGAAAAGCCAAAGAAATCATGAGCAAAGAAAATAAAATAAAATAAAATAAAATAAAAAACCAAAGCTGGAGGCATCACAATAACTGACTTAAAAATATATTACAAATACATGGAAACCAAGTCAGCATGGTACAGGGATAAAAACAGAAACACAGACCAGAAGAACAGAAGAGAGAGCCATAGTGAACCCACAGGTTTATGATCAAGTGATTTTTGACAGTGGTGCCAATAGACACACAATGAGAAAAAGACATTTTCTTCAATAAGTGGTAGAGTCAAATGATAACAGGTGTTGGGCATGAAGTGACAGAAAGGGAGCTTTTATGTTTTTGTCCATGAATGTGCAAATTGGTGCAGCCATTGTGGAAAATAGCACAGAGTTTCCTTAAAAGTCAAAAACAAAACAAAACAAAACAAAAACCCTGCCATATGATTGAAGAATCCCATAACTGAAATCAGTCTTCTGTGATGTCTGCACACCTATGCTCATTGCATAGGTGCACAGTTCTACAAAAGCAATCCAAGTGTCTACCTACAAATGAATTAAAGCAGATTTAGTCAGTACACATAATGAAATACTATTCAGAAGTGAAAAAGAAAAACACAGTTGTTCATGGCAATATGGATGAATCTAGATTGTTATGCAAAGGGAAGAAAGACAAGAACAGATAGATAAACACTCCATGATCTATCTTATATGTAGTGTGTTAAAAAGTTGAATTAATGAAAGCAGAGAGTAGATTGATGATTACCTAAGGCTTGAATAGGGAAAAAATGGAGTGATATTCAAAACATGCAAAATTTTCAGTTAGAAGAAATAAGTTTTTGACAACCACTACACAGCATGTAGACTGTAATTAATAGTAATGTGCTGTATATTTCAAAATCGCTGAGAGTAAATTTCAAAAGGTCCCTCTGCAAGTCTATGGAGTAATGAAGAGGTTAATTAGCTTGATTATTTAAGGCAAATGTATGTAAACAGCAAATTGTACTGAATCTATGCATACAATTATTGTGTCAATTAAATACTAACTAAGGAAAAATGTAAGCAATGTTTGGAATGAATATGGGGCTGAAATTGATGTGAACTGAGTTTTGGCTGGGTGCTGGTTTTCTAGGTATTCAAACAGATAAAGCTGAATCTTAAGAACTTCTGCCCAGATCTCAGAAAGCAGAATCAGTGTTCCCTCCTGGAAGCACTGCTTATTCCCAGCTTATTCCTCCATTCTCAGGAAAATGCTTTGTGAGCAAGGCCGGAAGCACGTTCACCTATGCCCCCAGCCCGAGCTCAGTCATACTGTGATCTGTCACTACAGTGAAACTCCTTTTCAGCATGAAATGTGCTGCTTCTCTGCTTTCAATACCTCTGGCTCTGTCTAGCTCCGAGTTGTCATGGTTTTGAGTGAGCCGTAGAGCTGTGAGGTCCAGGTTGAACATGCCTGGTAAAGAGGAAAGCTGAATGATCTTGGAGGGCTCCTGCTTACATTCTGGGGTCAGCTGAGTCAGAGGTTTCCTAGGAGAGTGCGCAGGGACAGGGTGGTTCCATGAAGCCTGCCTAAAGAGAAATAATAATCCCGGATGCAGAAATACCAGCTGCGTGCCTGGTCAGCTACATTCCTCCTTTCAGGCTTCTAATCCCCAGAACCCTTCCTTGCCACAGAGTGGGAATATGACCTTGGGAGATGGTTTTAAATATCCGTCAAACGCATGTGTGCCTGTTTGAAATGGCTGTTTTCTGAGAATTGTTGCTGTCCAGGCCAACGTCAAGATCAGTTTACAAGTGACTGAGGGGACAGTGGGATAAACTGGCACTGCTCGCTTCTCCACAAATCTCATGGTGCCTGTTCACCCAGTTCTGAGCTGGTCTTCAGTGGGACCTGTTGACACACTTCTCGGGAAGCACATTCTTCTGATGCCATTCCCTTGCTGTTCTGTGTAGAGCTGCTCCTTGGTTACATCTCAGCCTGGCTTCCTGACCTTTAATCCCTTCCTCTGACTCTTACCTCTCACCTGGTGTCCTCTTCCCTGGTGACTGGGCTTCAGCACAAGTCTGGGATTGCCTTGGAAGCCTGACCTTCCTGATATGGACGCCAAAGAACTGAGTGGAAACTAAAGAGGAAAGAAAAATGGACTTTAGCCAATCCTAAACCTGAGAGGAAAATAGGTGACCAACTCTGTGAAGTTGGATATTTTACAAATAAAAGAAATTTACCTAGCTCCTCTTTCAGAGGATGAAATCCAAGATTGGGCGACCTCATCTGTTTGACCTCCAGTGAAGACCCTTTGGGCTGCATCACAATTTTACAGCACAACAGAGAGTGAGCCACTTGCATAACATCTCAAGGACATGGGGTACCTCACTTTATGACAAGTCGCTCTCCTGAGAACTACCGGAATCCTAGGAGCCCTATATTAACACAGCCCAAGGGTGGCCCTACCAACCTTCTGGAAACCTTCTGCAAGGCCTTGCTTCTTATAGGCTTTACCCACCATCTCTGACATTGCCATCCTGAGGAGCAAGCTTCCCGCATGAACACCCTTGGAGTACACTCTGGAACCGTATCTGTCTGAATTAGAAACTACTGTGGGGGAGCAAAGCAATATGTACTTTCCCACACTTGGCTAGTGGTCCCGATGCGTAGTCTAGTGCAGTGAGATACGTTGTGGGTCGATCAAAACTTCAGGAAGAAACAAATGAAAAAGTATGTTTCACTGGATTGTTCTTTAGGCATGCTTTTGGTTAACAGGTTGAGTGCAAATGTGGGTCTTTCTATCAGATGATCGTCACAGTACCCATGTCTGTGCTCATAAGGAAGTTATGAAGTGGGACAATAGCTAGGTTTAGGCTTTCCTTTTCTTTCTTTTCTTTTTCTTTTTTCTCTTTCTCCTTCTCTCTCTCTCCTCCCTCTTCTCTGTCTCCTTCTCCTCCACCTCCTCTTTCTTCTTCTTCTTCTTTCTCTATAATCTTCTCCCTTCTTTACCATTCTTTCCTCTCAATCAGGAAAGATGACCAACCATTTTATGCACCCTTATTGTATTATCTCACCATACTTTGTACCATATAAGTCACCAGACACTCAAAATGAGACAGGTCTTTCTGTAATAACAAAAAATGTCTCCATATCAGATAGGCCTATCAGAGTGAACTTTTATTTATTAATCACACAATGACTTATATTGGTCAGGCACATCTTCCATATATGTCAGCCTCATCTTCTGAAATTTACACAGAAGGGAGAGGAAGTTAGATGCTGAACATCAGCCTTCACTGACAACACTCATTTCTGCTCAGGGTACATTGATCAGGGCTCGTGGGACAGAGGGTACCTGAATATTTGCCGAGCAGGACTGGGACCATACGCACCTTGTAATGTGACATAAGTGTCCAAGAGTCTTTTGTATGTAACAGAAATGAAATCCCAGGATTTATATGACACAGCAGCAGCCAACTACTGCAACTGTCAATCTGTATCTCTATGAATTGGCTCTTAGGATGGATATTGAAGCCCATAGTTATGAAGGGAATGGTAAAATCTCTGATAGCAGCTCAAGAAGCAAATTAAGATGTGAGAAGGTTTTGATAACGTGTGAGTAAAGAGTTTAGTGCAGTGAATGTGTTTCCCAAGCCTTCACTGGGAAAGCACTGCACTTCAACAGATGTCTCCCCCCTCCCCACTTGTCAGCTACTACCTGACACCCAGGCTTGAGCAATTCTCATTCCACATCCGTGGCCCTCAGAATCTTTCTCTGTGAGGGTGTTGGGAGTGCCAAAGTTCATGGGTGATTTGATCTCAGAATGCCCAGATCCTTTGAAATTGGATTTTTTTTGTAGCAGTGATGTTCATAATTCTAAAACAGAACCAGTGGCAGCAGTGCACAAGGAAAAGAAAACTGGTAGCCCCTTGTGTCAGCCTCACAAAGTCTCTTCCCCGGAGACTCACGGCAGGCTTATTCTGCTTGGTGATTCTGGTTGCTTGGGCTCTCTGGGGCTGACTGGGGTGCAGAGAAGTAGGGACCTGAGGCCTTGCCTTCCTCTCTTCCCCGAGCACTGTCCTTCAGTTTCTCCCACCACGGGGTGAGCAGGTGCTATGTTCAGATCACTGTTAACCTGCCATTGGGTCTTGGTTTCTGTTTTGTTTTGCTTTGTTTGTTTGGCTCTGGGGATTGAACTCACAACCTCACACTTGCCAGACAGGCACTTGTACCACTGAGCTAAATCCCCGGCCCCTGCCATTGTGTCTTTATCAAGCCTTGTAAGCCTGTGAGGATCTGGTTTCCCATCTTGCCTCATTCGGGGCTGCTTTGGCTTTCTTGAAGCACTTTTTGCCTCTTGGGTATTGGTGAGATGTTGAGGATGCTGAGATAGTATAGAGGAGACCACTCAAGGGAGATTAGGGGAGAAAGTTCAAAAGGAGCTGGTGTGCTCTTTGTAAATGAATCCTACTCTAGAAATGGTCATTCACCGGGTGTCTCTGCACACTGTGCTGCTGAGGACAGAAGTGGCAACCTCCAACCTGGGGCACATGTGGGGTGATCCCATACGCGCCTGTGGATCTCCAGGCTGTGACAGACCAGATGCAGATTTTCTCTTAGGCATGTGGCACCATCCTTATGCCCATACCTTGTCTGACCTTGGCTTCCTCAACAAAGGGGTTATGGACACTGTGTGCAGTAGATTTGATTTACTTTTCTCCCTTCCTGTTGTTCCTTTTGTCTGAGCTCATGGTTTGTCAAGATCTGTGTTTTGGCCACTTTATGGTGGAACAAGCTACCACTTCTCCTTGCTGTACATCTGTAACCCCTCCACATGTAACTTGGGGTCCCTAAGAAAGGATTCTGGAGGTACCTCAAAGAAGTAAAATTAAAGAAGAGAACTTCATAGTTCATAACTTCATTGGACAGAGGGGAAATCAGCGGGTATCTGCGAAAGGCAGCTTTGCCCAAAGGATCTGATCTCAGGAAGCTGAGACCTCCTGCTGCCCGCACAGCTCTTACTGTCTGATCTCCGGTCTTGAGCACTTCTCTCTGCCTAAGGACTGCCAGTGACACTGATGTCACACTGTAAAATAGGTTTTTCTAGGGAAACCTGGTACAGACCAGGAATCCTGTTGTTAAATATTTCTACAAGAAGGAGGAAACCGGTGGAAGACAAGTGGGAGTGAGGTGGGGACATGGAGAAAACTCTAAAAGTCCCTCAGGCTAGCAGGCTTTCTGTGTATCTGCTTGTCATCCATGAAGCCTCCTCACAGTCTTCGTGGCATCTAAAGGATCATAGCTTCTCCCAGGAAAGGAGAAGGCTGCGGCCTTGGGAGTCTGGAGGAATACATTAATACCCCCCTCCGTGCTCACCTCCCCTTGTACACTTGGACCCCGTGGTGCTGACTTGTAACATTCTGGATGCAGAAACAGAGATGCCCACGTGTGTATCCACATGATTGTTCCTCTGTACCAACCACATGCTCCTAGGAAGTGCTGCTACAAATCTCTGCCTTTTTGTAAAGAATGATGTTGGACGTTGTCATGGTTTAGAACAAGAAGGTTCCCAAAGGCCTCACCCACTCATACGCAGGGCTGTTGGGAGATAACTGAATCATGGGATTGATATGTCTGACTTGCTGTTAAGAGGTGGGGTCTGGTCAGAGGAGGTGGGCCATGGATGGGATGACCCGGAGGAGCATATCTTCCTTCCCAGCTCCTCCCTTCTCTATCTGTTTTTTGGCTACTAGGACATTAACAGCTTTCCTCTACCTGAGCCCTCCCGCCCTACCTCCTTTGCCTTGGAACCAACCAATCATAGACTAAAACTGAACCAAAATAAATCTCTCCTACACGTCGTGCATGCTGGGTATTGTGTCTTAGCACTGAGGAAATAGTCTCAGAAAAGCATAAAAGAGAAGGAAAGTAGGAATCATGTGTGGATGTTACTTTGTTCTCTAGTCTTAGTCTGTGCTCCCTTCTTTGTCTTCATCCTAAGCCTTTAACACGTTGGGATGGAGGACTGGACTATAGGGACTTTCACGTTATGAGAGCATATAAAGACATTTTTGGATTTTAGTTATTTTACAGAAATGAGTTATGATGCCCTGTTATGGCTTGAATGTTCCCTGAAAAACCAAAGATGAAATTAAGTTGTTATTTTAACAGTGTTGAGATCTGCAACCTCTCAGAGGTTATTGGTTTGTGGGGACGCCATCTTCATGAACAGATGAAGGCCATTAGTACAGTGGGTAGTCGCCTGAAGAACGGGGTGATTATGGAAGAGGAGAGACCAGCCCCTCCCTCTGCCTCCTCTCATCACGTGGTGCCTTTCCCCATGTTACGTTGCAGCCAAGCATCCTCCACCGAATGTGACGCTCGGTCCTGGACATCCTGCTCTCCAGAACTGTGAGCTGAATGCACTTCTGTGGTTTACAGTTTTCCCAGTCTGTGGCATTCTGTAACAGCTGCAGAAAATGGACTAAGACAAGAAGACACAGTTGCATAGAGACCAGAGTGTGCATAGCCAGTGGCGGTGCAGCTCCTCTATTTGGTGGCTGTTGTTCTCTGTTTGGTGCCCAGCTGTTTCTAGTCTGGGTCTGCAGAGCTGTTCACAGCTCGTGCCTGACCTTCTTCTGTCTGGATTAGAAAGCATTCCTGTAATCTGCATGTACTGCTTTATGGAATGGGCGCTCTCTGGGCCATTTCAAAGGCTGGTTGAGTCTCAAGAAAGTTGTCCGACATTTTATTCCTATAAATGAATCCATGCCCTACAGTTTCTGATTGGCAACTCTGACTCTCTTATCAGCTTAGCACAGATGAATGTGTTCTGAATCTCACTTTATCAAATTCCAGCCCAGCGCCGAAGTCCTTGCTATTTTTAATATGCACATTATCCACGTTTTAATGTCTTTTGACCAATGACATCTTGGGATTCTGTCATTATTGAATTAATTATGCTTTTTCTTCTTAGTATAAACTATGGCTGCATTTGAAGTCCATAACTTCTTTGATTTAATGAAATACTTATATATGAAGTTTAGGGATATAAGGGTACCCAGTGGTGATGTTGAGACACAAGGCAAATTGTGAAACTCAGTACCGTAAAGCACAATATTTTTAAAATTAGATGAGCAAAGGCGAGGCGAGAGCTTAGTGGTGCCCACCCCCTTTTGAAGAACCAGAAACCCGCTCTGCTCAAGGTCACTGCTGGGGCTGGTAAGCTCCCTGAGGACCACAGCCCCTGCTCTGAGCCTCCAGCAGAGGTCCAGTGGAGAAGCTTCGATTACGAAGCACTTGAGTAAATATAAGGTTTGATCATATTTCTTCGAGGCATAGAAAATTGAGTTTTTTGAAAATCCAGTACATCTGGGTTTTTAAATCTGAATTCTCTACCTAAGATAGCTGTTGATGACCAATTGAGAAATGGAAGGGGACCCCCTTATGACTTTAATATTTGCAGAGCATGAACATTTCTTTTTCATTCTTTTTTTTTATGTTCAGGCTGGCCCTCAACTCATAGCAATCCTCCTGCCTCAGCCTTCAGAGTGATGGGATAACAGGCGTGCTCCCCCAAGCCCAAGCAACATTTCTACTTGCATGTGTTAGGGGCTCTTTCACTGTAATTAACATTGCATAGCAAGAAAACTCTGTGAGGGTATATCAAAAAAGTGAAATTTCTAGTTACCTTTCTTTTGTCCACACTTCCCTCAGGTGAGTTTATAGCTCCTTGGAGGCTATCTTCTATTTTCCCTAGAGGAACCTGAACAAAATATGGTCTAACATAAGTGCATATATTTCCTATAGCGTGGGAATTTAAGGCCATGGAAAGGTAGGTCTGGGTAGTGTTCTGGGAATGACATTTGTCATCCCAGGATCCAGGGTCCAGAAAGTCTTTTCCAGCAATAGGCAGGGCACAGACAATGGCCTTCATGGAGAAGGGCGGACAGGGAAAGGAAGATGATCTGGATTTGTCTTTCTTCCTGCTTCTCCCCCAGTTTTGCCCCTCTCAACCCATATCTTTTCCTGTCCACACAGGAACAATGAGGCGCGAAATGCCTGTGAATGGCCACACCGCAGGTGAGGGCGAAATGAAGCAATCACAACATCCCTGCATTTCAGATGTGAAATCTTAGACAGCCACGTTAATGAAAGTGAAAATGAGCATTTCACAACATCCAGATCTCAGAAGTCTGAACACTGCCCCTGCTAAGGGCTGTTCCCTGGTGGAGTCCTGCCTGCCGGCATCAGGTAAAGAACCTGTGCAGAAAAGAGACTCCCTGAACTTTGCCTAACAGAAGAAGAAATGTTTTACTTTGACTTTTCTGAAATGAACTCATCATACTGCTCCACGGCAGCCTGTGTGTTTCTACCATTGTGTGTGTCACGGTATGTGGGATTTGTGTCGGTAGTTGTGTGTTTTCATGTACGTGTTTGCAGAGTGTGTCAGTGAATTGGTTTGTGTATGTGTTGACTTCTGCACCAGTGTTTGTTTTGATATGTGTTTGTGTCAATGTGTGTGTCAATACTTCTGTGTTGGTATATTCCTTTTGAGAGTGTGGCCAGCATGTATTTTTACAAGCGTATTGTGATGTTTTTTGTTAGTGGGTATGTGTCAGCACAAATGTGGTGAGGGGGGGATCAGTGTGTTCATTTATTAATCAACTTTCCTGTTACTGGGCAAAACACACACAATTTAAAGGAGGGAAGATTTCAATTGGCTCAGGTTCAGGGAATTCAGCCCATGCTTGGCTGGGTCCAAGGGGGGACATCATGATGGAAGAGGGTGACAGCCAGGAAGCAAAGCATGGGAGGAGCTCCACAGAGGAACAGGCAGGGGACCATACACAGTGCCCAAGGCCACACCGCCATGACCCACCCAGAAAACCCCAAAGTGTGCTTCAGTAACCCTCTGAGCAGCTCCTCAGCCAATCAAGCTGACAATATTAGGCTTAGCCAACACAGTGCGTGTTTACTTTCTCAAGAATAACACTGATGGAAAGAGTGCTAGAATGGTATGTGTGAACAAATGGATGCTGGGGAAGTTAGCACACACAGGGCCTCCTCCTGCGCTGCAGTGGGAGAGAGGGTGCACAGGCTATGGCGGATGGAACTTCGCTGGTGCAGAATGCACCTCTTTACTTGAGGAACAGCTGGGAGTGTTAGTTTTCAGTCTTCGTTTTCTTCATTACGAAATAGCATAGTGGTTCAGACAATAGATGCTGAAGAGGAAACCTTTGCATTAAATGAAGTCTCACAGTAACTAAGTGGGGAAATACACAGAGATTGAGAAATAAACCAGTGAGAAAAATGAGAAAAATATCACAAAACAGACATATATATGTATATGTATGTAAGTAAATTATATTTTAGAAAAGTCAATGAGGAAAAGATGTATTTTTTTTTTTGAGACAGGGTCTTGCTTGCTATGCAGTCTGGCTTTGAACTCAGTGTGTAGCCCAAGCTGGCCTCAAAACTTGCAGTGATCCTCCTGCCTCAGTCTCCTGTGTACTGGAATTATAGGTATGTGCCACCATGTCTGGATTGGAAAGACAAATTTTCAAACAATGTTACAGGAAGTTGAATATCCAAAGAGCATTTAAAAATATGACTTTTGTCTTCACGTTGCACACAAAATCAATTCCAGGTAGACCATGAATGAATATATAAAAACAATTTAATATTATGCTATGCAGTATTTAGACTGTGATTTAGAAAAATAACTATGGCCATAGAATAGGGTAAGATTTTTTTAAACTAGGAAAGTGTTTGCCACAGAAGGGAGTAGGAGTTCCGGCACAGCTGAAGGGAATGAAGACTCTGGACAAAGCCAGAGGGGGGTCCAAAGTTCTCTTCCTCTCTTGTAGAGCTCAGGTTCAGAACTGGGCCACAGGAGTCACAACAGTGCCTGCCTCTTCTTAGTACTATAGTGTAGACTAATAGGAGGTCCATACTGAACACGAAGTCAATATTTGCTAATATTGACTACTCTTTCTAAGTAACCATAAAATGTGTCATTCACTTCAATTGTAAACTGTGTTGTTATTTTCTGTGACAATTAAAGAATAAAACTGACAATGATGATGCAAATATTTCCTGTTTTTTTCTTTTTTCTGTTTTTTGTTTTTTTGTTTTTTGGGGTTTTTTTTTTTTGTTTGTTTGTTTGTTTTTTCTTTTGAGATAGAATCTCGCTACGCAGTCCAGGCTGATCTTGAACTCAGGACGATCCTCCTTCCTCTGCCTTCTGAATGCTGGGATTGCAGGTGTGTGCCACCACAACTGGTTTCTTATGAATTTTTGTAATAATTGAAAAAACTCATCAACTGATACAAATATTGATATTTGCCTTGTATAAATCATATGATTGCATGGCTTGGAAGGAGCAAAATGTATTAATGATCTGCCATTCAGATCACACCTGTGAGTCACTTTTCATCTCATTATGCCTGTGTCTTTCCCCAACATTATCATCTCCACCGAGTTGTTTTGTCGATGTCACATTTCTAATGACAGTCCTGTGTCACTCTCTGAGAGTACTGACTGGCCTGTATTACTCTCTCATTCCAACGTACTGAGAGTTCCTCTGCAAGATTTGATATGCACAATATCATCAGAATGTGACAGTGGGAGTTTTTAGACCAAGTTCATGTAACTTGTACTTTGGAGAGGTCATTTCATAAACCATGGTGCAAAAAAAATTCCATGGACAAACCCCCATACTGATTTCCAAAATACTTACGCTAGTTTAAATTCCCACCAATGATATATAAAAGTTCCCTTTTCCCCACAACCTCACCATCTTTTGTTGTTTTTGATTCCTTGATGTGGCCATTCTGACTCAGTTTGACCAAACTACACCTCTCCGGGGCATCTTCCCAAAGGAACTTCAGCAGTACATGCGTACCCACATTTATAGCAGCGTAATTCATAATTCAATCATGGAAGTGTGTGTATGTCCATCAACAGCTGACTGGATAAAGAAAATGTGGTATTTATGCACAATGGAGTAATGCTCAGCCATAAAAAGGATAAATCTGAGTCATTTGCAGAAAAATGGATGAATCTTGAGACCATAAGGCTGTTAAATAAGTCAGTCACAAAAGCTCAAATAGTGTATGTTCTGATGTGAGAAACCCAAAATATAAACAGATCAAGGAGCAAAACGAAGAGTCATGTTAAAAAACGTGGAGATAGACTCTGAGGAAATGGGAAGGGGATACGGAGGAGGGAGGGGTATAGGAGGGTAGGGAGAGTAAAAGGACCGAGATGAAATATGTGTGTATGTCCAACCTCCATGCTGAATGTAAACATGCTGTATTACTACATGTACTAAGCAAAAAGGTATTATCCTAAATACAGTGTGTAATGTGGTCAATTAAAAAAAAATCCTTTGAGAAAAAATAGAGTATGTAACAGTTTCCACTCTAGTGTCAACCTTGCAAACACTTAGAAAATCCTTTATTCAGAGAATTTCTGCAGCGATACTAGAAAAACAAGCAATGCTCCCTATAGTCTGCATTCCAAATTCAGTTTTTCCGCCCAGGACCTTTGCATATCCCTCCTTTTCTTCTTTCCCTTTATTTCCCTTCTAATCACATAGATCGTGATCCTACGTATATTACTTCACGTGCAGTCCCTGCAGAAGCAGGCGCACAAAATGTTTTATTTTACCCCCTGATGTTCTAACAAACTGTATTTTTGTGTTTGGAGGTTGAAATTATCTTTAGTGCTAGCTGATGAACACATTGAATGAAGTGCATGACGCAGACTGTTCACTGAAATTGCGCCTAGATTTTGAGGCCCCCGAAGGGTTGAATTAACTTAATATCAACTCTGAATCACAAGTACAAGTCACTCATTCGTGGTAGTCTGATTTCTCTTTTGGCCAAAGTGTCGTGGCAGAGTGTGATCTGATTTGGGAATTTTTTGATGCCGTCTTTCTGAAAATCCTTGAGCTGGCCCAGCGTCTGTGAAGTCTGCTCACGAGAGGCTTACAGTGCTGTTGAGCTTCACGTCTTCCCTGCTGTCGGGGTCTCTGTGTGTGGACTTGGTGCTCAGCACTGCATCTCCCTGGTGGTGGCATCACGCTAGCAGTTTTGTGACTGTCACCTGACCTGTCTTAACCCTAAGTCCTTAGAGTGCCTTGACTCTCCCTTGCCATTTCAAGATGGGTCCCTTCTTGTCCAGCTCTACACATAGTTAATTTGTGGAATACTATTCTGCTTCCCTTTCCTCCTTTCCATTCTTTCCCTTTACTACTTTGTTGAAGGGATTGTTAAGGAATGGTACAGAGTACATGACGATAGACCATGATGTATGTATTGAAATGAAGAGGATAAAATGTTTCAATGTATAACTTTGGTATTGTGCAAACTGTACTTGAAATTAAATGAATAAGCTAATGCCCAGTGTGTTAAGGTGTGGCATGGAAATGAGTTATCTTATCTCAAAGAGTGACGTATGAGCTTGATAATTGAGAAGGTCTCTTGAATTACAAATGCCCAAAATAACAGCAACTAAATATTGGCTATCCTGACCTCAGAAGTGAGAGACATGGTCCGAGTCAGCATATCTTTCGCTCCAAGTCTCCAGGCCACAGGAACTAGGAATCAAAGCTATGACGGGAGTGTAGGCAATACAACCCCTTTCTGTATGGTTTTGGGCTTTAATGAAAGAGTGCTGGCTCTGTGGCTATCCATGGAATGCAGTGTGCAGACCCATGGCTTTGTGTACATGGTGCTGGGCAGAAACACAGAGCTTTCCAGAATAGGGTTGTACGTGTGAACGGAGAGCTGTGTGGTATGAGCAGGCAGTGTGCCCTGCTATGGAGTTCTTTGTTTTCCAGGACATGTTCAGACCCACTCAGCCTGTGTTTGGATTACTGCATGGAGGGTTAGCGATAAGTTGCGTCACGCTGTTCTCTTACTTTTCACTAACGTTTCCCTATCTTTTCATGACACCTTCTAAAGTGCTCATTTACCTTCAACTGCCTAAATCTGGTGACTGTAAGTTCATTTTCAGGTTTGGTAAATAGAGACTACCCTAGTCAATATTTGTAAATATTTATTATCACATGCAGGCATCTACATCAAGATGATGGTTTTTATGGTGTAGGAACTTGGTATTGAGTATATAATTTCATTATATGAGTATGAACAGAATGCCCATACTCAAAAATTAATACAGATGCTGTAAAATGAAAATAATTAATGAACCTGTACCAAAAATATTTTGAATGATGAGATGCGATCCATGTTTTCCTAGTAAAGTCCAGAAATCACGTCTTCCTAAAAGACTTGTGGGTTTTTGCAGGTGCAGTGCAAGAGGAGTTTCTAAGTGGGTCTAGTGAGATTTGTTAATGCACACTCTTCTCTTTAAAGGCATTGCTGAATTTAAAAGATATGACTTAGGAATGGGGCACTGGGGCTTGGGGGAGTAGATGTAGAAAGGAGAGAAAAATCACATGTTGCCTTCCCAAAGCCAGGTGCTCCTAGTTTGGAAGGGTGGGAAAGGAGGACGCTGCTTTGGTTTTTTCTGTCTATATTTATCTCCTCACTCCAAAATTGCCTATTGATTTGTTTATGTTTTTTGTTTTGTTTTGATACCCAAATAATGATTGGAACATTGTCTTAGTTACTTTTCTCCATGCTGAGACAAATTACCTGACACACAAAGTTCAAAGAAGAACTTATTTCAGTTCAGTTTGTAGAGGTTTCAGGCCATAGTCAGCTGACTCCAAGGCAGGGTGGCGTGGCAGAGGGCATCACAGAAGAGAAACCGTCCATGGCAGGCAGAAGGCACAAAAGCAGTGAAGTAGCAAGCACCAGCTGCAGCCGTCTTCCTGCATGTGTGGTAAGGCACCCTAAATCCCAGCATCAAATCTTTAATCCCAACCTCACACACTTAATTCTGGCATCACACACCCCTGATTGCACGAGGCCCCACCCATGCCGGCATGAGGCTTTGGAGGCACATCTAGATACAAGCTATAAGGAACACTTTCACTTAAAATATTTACTTTATAGATGGTTGCATAAATCGACTTTACAGAGAGTTGCATAAAGTCGTACAGAGTTTAATATACCTGTGGATTCCTCTATTGTTAACACTTTAATCCTAATGTATTTATGAAAATTGAGAAACTGTGTGTCAAAAAGCTAGTAACATAACTTGACTATCCTCATAGTTCACCAGATTGCCCACTACTATCATTTTTATGTTCCTGGATACCTCATGATATTGAATTGTTAGGTGTATTATTTATTTTTTGCTATCTGACAATTATCACATAATTTGCTTGATAAAAACTGTATACATACATTGGCATGAAGTTCTCTGCATCTGCCATTTCTATAAACCAATTAAACCTAGGCCAAGGCCAAAGGCTCTGCTCTCTGCTCCCTGGATGGTAGTAAGCACTTAGTTTATTGCAAGCTGTTGACCAGAGGCTGCATTCAGCTCCTGGCCTAGGTGGCTTAGATTCCTTAAAGCCATAGGAGAATAACTTGCTAGATATTCAGATATCAGAATGGTAAGAACATAATCACCTAAGTGAATACCATTACCTCGAGGGTATTTTGCTATGTATAAGTAAGTTGCCATTTCTTCCACAGTTAGAATAGAACATATTCTAAGTCCCCCTAATTCATAATCTTGACTCCTGTATTGGGAGTCGAACTCAGGGCCTTGGGCTTGCCAGGTAGGCACTGTGCCCCCAAGCTACATCCCCAGTCCTTTATATTTGTTTTTGTTTTGTTTTGTTTTGGTTTGGTTTGGTTTGGTTTTTGAATCTTGACTCTTCTGAAAAGTACAGGTCAGATATTTTGCAGAATATCTCACAGTATGGCTTTGTGTAACGATTCCTCGTGTTTAGAAAGGATTAATTTGGACACATCTCTAAGTGTGAATGTGAAGATAACTTTACAGTATACTCTTCACAAAAGTAAATCTATATTTTTTATTAGAAGCCATTTGCAGAACACAATGACTGCCCTCCCTGTGGGGAGCTGGCACACGAACATCACACATCTTAGCTGTTTTCTCAACCCCTTCCTGCCCCTTCCTTCCGCCCCCCTCCATCCCTTGGTGCTTTTTCCATTTGCAAAAGATCTATCTCCCTATTCCTATTATCTGTTTCTTAATTTGTTCTTTATTTATATTTATATTTATTTCTCATACAAGAAAATCCATGCAATATTTAAACCTGTGGAACTGATTTATTTCACTCAGAAACATGGTCTTAAGGTGCATCCGTCTTCCCACAGATGACCCAGTGTATTCTTCTTTGTAGCAGTGTAGTATTCCCCTGTGTGTAAATACCACATTTTCTTTAGCCAGTCGTTTGTTGATGAGCATACACACTGTGTCCACAGATTACTTATTACAAGTTGTACTGCTCTAAGCACGTATGCATGTACTACTGTAAAGTTAGGTCTTTCACTGTAGAAATACAAATTTAGGAAAAATAATAAAAATAAGAAAAGGGGACATAGAGAACACAAAATGGTGCTTAACTTGAGTGAGTAAAGAAGCGGGGAAAGCTAGCGCTGCGCAGCGCCTTCCTAACTGCCTGCTTAGGGAATATGTCAAATATACTCAACTCACCCATCGCTTTCTTCCTTCAAAAGGTCAATATAATTACTTTTTGCTTCATTTACTTCTTTAAAAGTATACCAGAAAATTGTAGGTATTTCTGCAGAACAGGATGTTCTTATATGTTCTGTAATATATTTATAAACTGATTAAACCTAGGTAATTAGCATATGCACTATTGCACATACCTATCACTTTTATGATGAAAACACTTAGTGAAAGTGGACGTCATTTTCTTCTTCCAGATTTCAGACGAAAACTTTCAGCTTTTCCCCACTGATTGTGATTTGTGGTTTCATACACGGCTTTTATTTTGTTGGGGTACCTTCCTTCTGTGTCTATTTGGTTGAAAGTTTTTTTTGTTAAATATTATTCTAGGATGTTGAATTTTGCCAAATGCTTTATCTTTGTATTAAAAGGATCCTGTGGTTCTTTTGGCCTTCATTCTCTTAACGTGGCCTGACAATGCGGGATACCTAGTATTCCTGGGATGAATTCCACCCAGTCATGGTCAGTGATCTTCTTCTGCTGTTGAACATTGTTTGTTGATGAATTTCAGACCACGTTCTGCAGAAACATTGCCTTGTAGTCCTAATGTGTCATTCAATTTAGGTACTGCGGTGATGCCGGCCTCATGAAATGATGTTTGGGGGGTATTCCTTCCTCTAATTCTGAAGAATTAGAGTCACTATTTTCCTTTAAATGTTTGGTAGGATTCTGTAGTGAACCCAATAGGTCCATGAATTATTTTAGTGAAAGGTTTGTTATCACTGATTCAATATTTTTATTCAGTATTGATCTGTTCAGATTTTCTATGCTCCATAGAAATAGAAAGCAATAAATTTGGTAGATGTCTACCCCAAGAAGTCTCTCCACTTCTTACAGGTCTTCCCTTCTGCTAATGTAAAGTTGTCTGCACCAGTCCTCATGATTCTTTGTATTTTTGTGGTGCCAGTTATAATATTTCTGTTTCCATTGCTGATTTGTCTATTTCAATCTCCACTCTATTTTTGCTTAGTCTTGATAAAGGTTTCCTAATTTTGTTGATCTTTTCTGAAAATCAACTCTTACTTTTGTTGATCTTTTCTATTGTTTTCTAGTGTCCATTGCAATTCTTTATGCTCTGGTTTTACTGTTTCCTTTCTTCTAGTCTTTGTTTTTCCTACGCAGTTCCTTGAGGTAAAAGGGATGTTATTTATTGGAGGTCACTCTATTCTTTTTCTTGTAGGCATTCATTGCTATAAATGTCCCTTTAGAATGCCAATATCTGTTCACTAAGGTTTGTGTGTTGTGTTCTCATTTTTATTTTTTAATCATGAAAATATGCATTGTCATGTGCTTTTATAGATGCTATTTTTATTTTGATAACCTTTCTTACTCTATTTATTACATAATTTTACAATCAGGAGTCGGTTCGTCAAGTGTTCTTTCTACATCTTTTTATCTGGACATTTGGATTTCATCCTTTTAATATACTACATCACATTGTTTTCATATGTTGAACCCAACTTGTACGCTTTAATAAATTTTCTTGTTCATGGTGAATGATACTTTTTATATATTGTGGAATCTGAATAACTAGTGTTTTGTTGACTATTTTTGCCTCTATATGTTCAAAAGGCACCTTGGACCATAATTTGGTTTTCTTGACATTTCTTTATTTGTGGTATCAGGCTAAAGCCTCAGAATTAGTTGAAACATGAACATTTTGCATTGGTTTTTTATGTTTTTGCTTGTTTTTAAGAAATTTTGATGTGTTATTTCTTTATACATTTGGTATAATTCATCAGTTTAGTAACCTCTGCCTTGAACTGTCTTTGTGGAAAGTTTTAAATTTGTATTTTCAGTTTCATGATTTTTCTATTTCATTTAATGTTTAAGTTCTCTGTATCTTTTTTTTTTTTTTTGAGGCAGAGTCTCACTATGCAGTTCAGCCTGGCCTCAAACTCACGGTAATCCTTTTGCCTCAACCTCCTGAATGCTGGGGTTGCAGGCGTGCGCTGCTACACCTGGCTCTCTGTGTCTTTTTAATCCATCTCAGAATGTTTTTTTTATATTTCTAGGAATTTGTTCATTTAATTAGGTTAGGTAATTTTGGACACACAGTTGTTCATAGTATTCCTTTATTTTGCTCACATAAGACTAGTAATTGTGCCTGCTTTCAATGATATAGCTCTGTGTGCATGTGTGCAGCGCACATCCACGTGCATGCACATGCTGCCTTTCTACTCCCTTTATTACTTCTCATACTTGGAATCCACTTCTTTAATTCCTTTATTCTTTTTGCTATGGGTTTCAGTCCTTGGTTGAGACAAAAAGGTTAAGAGAAAGCTTTTTTTAATTTTTATTTTATTTTTTATTTTTTTTTATTTTTTGTACCAGGGATTGAACTCACAACCTCACACCTGCCAGGCAGGTGCTTACTTCACTGAGCTAAATCCCCAGCCCTATTTTTTTGAGACAGGGTCTCACTATGTGGTTCAGGCTGGCCTTGGACTCACTTTGTAGACCAGGCTGGTCTCAAATTCACAATCATTGTCCAGCCTCAGTGCTGGGATTAAAAGCGTGCGCCACCACACCCGGCTAAGAGAAAGCTTTTCAAGGGGCCTCTGACAAAGTCCCCTGTTTTAAAATAACTTTATTTTATAGAGGAAGTTCTGGGCAATGGATGTAATGTCTGTGAAAACACAAAGCCCTCCATTCCCGGCAATCTGCCAGTCTCATGCTATTTTTCACTCTGGTTCCAGCAATTCCTCGAAACTTGCAGTAAGTGCTCCGAACAGTTTACGGCTCCAGCTCCTTCCTTTCTGATAAGAACTCAGTTGCTGCATCTCTTTGAATGTACTCATCGCTCCATATCTTGGGGTGCAATTTCCAGAATGACCCCCATTCTCTGGCGGGTTCAAAGCAAGTCATTGATTTTCAGTTTGTCGGAATATTCCTAATTGCATTCATGGGAGTGAAAATTTGAAAATGGTTCATATGTCCCAGCAAAAACCAGAATTGTGTGCTATGAATGTTTGGGAAGAGTAATACAGGGGTGTAGTGTCCTCTTTACACCAAGGGGTACTAGACATCAGCACATATGTCACTAGGCATACTACACTGGGTCCTTTGGTTAAGATCACAACTGTAGCACTGACTCTCTGTAAAGTTACTGTTTTTCTTTTTCCATCCTCTGTGTTTTAGAAGCAGTTTGCTACGCCCCACCCATACCAAACAGGAGATATGAATTAAGCTTGTTCACTTAGAGGAGAGGCTATTAATTTAACAGGTACATGTTAAAAACATCATAATTAGTATTTTTGAGGAGATACTGTGAGTTTTGCAAATATTCTGTTTATGCTTAATGTTTCATCAACTAATTTTTGCATTCATCAGTTAATCTTGTTTGCAGTAATTACTATGATGATGCTATCATGATGATTTTCCACTTAAATTATTCCTTTTATGTTTATTATGTGGAATTATTCTGTAAAAACAATCTGTACCTATTTATTTCATTTTATGTATGTATGTATGTATTTATTTATTTATTTAGGTAAAGACATTAAGACCTATCTTCCTAATAAATTTTAAGCATAAAATACCATATTGTTGTTCACAGCTGTGATCTCTAGAACTTGTTCATCTTGCAGATAGAAATTGTACACTTACTGAAGACCAGCTTTTCATTTCTCCCACTTGTAACCCCATCAGCTAACACCCTACTCCCTTCCTCCATGAAGCTGACAATTTTGCTACCTAGTGTAAGTGTAGTCATGCAATACATGTCTTCTGTGCACAGCCCATTTCACTTCAGTTGGTGTCTTTGAGGTTGATACACGCATACAGAAAAACTTCTTCCTTTTAAAGACTCTATGACATTTCACTAAATAAATTTCCTTTTAATGAATATACACCCAGAAGCATGAATGCTGAATCAGACGTTACTTCCTGTATTTTTCAAAGAATCTTCATTCTGTGCCTATAGTAGCTGTGTCATTTTGTATTCCTACAAACCTAGTGTAAGGTTTCCAATTGCTCCATCTCCTTGCTAGCATTTACCTTTTGTTTTATTGATGGCAGTCACTCTAACATGATGGCTCTTTATGGATTTTGGTTTGTGTCTTGCTGGTTCATGATGTTACACCCTTTTCATAAACTTTTTGCCCATGTATATGTCTTTGGAGAAATTCCTCTTCAAGGAAAATTATATTGCTCATTTAATTTGGTTTTTATTTTACTATTATTCAGTGTATGGTTTGTAAATATATTTTCACATTCCAAAGGCTGTAATTTAATCCTTTTTGTTTGTTTTGTTTTGTTTCTTTTGTGGTACAGAAGCTTTTTATTTTAAATGTAGCCTCTTGTCTATTTGTTTTGTTTTGTCATTTTCTTCCTTCTCTGTTGGTCTGTTTACTTGATATCATAGCAACACAATCTCTGTCTGGACCAATGTCACGCCATTTTTCCTTTTGTTTTCCTCAAGTAATTTTACAGTTTTAGGCCATATGTTTAAGTCTTTATTACAATTTGGATTGATTTTTTTGTGTTGGATGTCAGAGTCCAATTTCATTCCTTAACATGTACTTATACATCTCAACATCACTTTTTGCAGAGACTCCCATTTCCAAATTTTTTATTCTTGGCACCCTTGCTGGAGATCATTTGACTGTTTATGCATGGATTTACTGCTGAGCTCTTTATTATGTTACTTCCCTTTTTGTTATTCAGTTGTTTATTTACAGAAGTATGGATTTTCATTATTACCTTACTTTCTGACACTTCAAGATGTTCCTGATGTATCTTTTGTTTTTTCTGGCTTTGCCCTAGAATGATTTCTCACAGGAACTGTGCAAATTTTTCCTAACAGAATAAATGGTCTTTCACAACTAGATGTGCTTGCTGATACTGGAATGTCATTGCCTCCAGACACTTCCAACAAACGGAACAGAGAAATACACATGGCAACTTAGGCACACTCAGATATCTGTATTTCTGTATCTATTTTTCCATATCAAAATCTATGTATGTATATAGATATATAAAAGCAAACACATACTTATTGTGACATCTGCAAACCAAGCCCACAACGATAGGATTTATTCATGTTCTTCTCATTCATTATTTACTTTTTGTTGACAATGAAAGAACTTTTCCCAAGTTCAAGACCTTAATCGCTTTTTTCTTTACATGCACATAGACCGATTTAAATTCATCTTCATTTATTTTGCACTTCTTATTGTCCAACTCTCAGCCACTGTGACTTGGCCTGGGATCCTGGGATCTTGGACGAGGTAGGCGGAAACAGCAGGCCTGATCATCTGTTTACAGATGCGAAATTAAAAGCAGATTGGAGTTTGGCAAAGGGTGAGTTGAGGGCTTAGAAGAATGAACACAGTCCAAGAACCCTCGGCCATGTAAGCGGCAGAGTGCAGCCCACTGAAGCTGTTCCTGGATGTGTTCGTGTGGTTTCCGTGGGTGAGCCCAGTCCCACACTCACCTGCTGCGGGATGGTACCCAGTCATAGCTGGTAGTATAGGCATGTGATTGGGATACCTGTTCTCTAAAAATGTTTAAAACTGGACTCCGTAGGGAAATGTGATGCACGGTCCTCTAAATATGTGGACTTCCTTTCTGAAGACAAAACTGGAAGCAGTCATCTGGTGACCCGAGCACTTGGAATGTTTCTGTCAACCTTTGTGTCCTCATGGTATGCACGTCCTCAGTTGACTCATGGATGAGAATTCCTGGCTCTTCTGCTTACGGCCCCCTCCCCACTCACGCTTCCTCTTTGGATGATTTCTCCTTGTGGCTTTGAGAAAGAACATTACACAGCTTGGGGTAAAACCGCACGCTCTGTCCTCCTCTTCTTCTTCACGCATTCTTCTTTTGGTTGTGGGGCTCTGGTTTCCCAGGTGCGTGTGTCAGCAGAACGAACACATGGTCTGCTGGCAAATGACCTCATGTGTGCCCTCACTGGAGACTGCACTGGCACACAGTAAAATCCAAGGAGGCAGCTTCACCACAGGAGAAGCCACACTGAGTCTCGAGGGCCTCACTGAACCCTTAGAGTCTGCCCCCGAGTGCTAGGCTGCTATTCACGAGAAGCCCGTGGACACAAAGAGCCAGGGAGGCTTCGGAGGTCATGGGGAAGATTTATCATAAAGCAGCAGGGACTTCTGAACACATGGAATTGAAAGAAATGGGTGGCTGTGGTTCAAAATTCCTTTCAGGTCTAATTTTTGTGACTTAGAATAATCACAGTAATAGAGTTAACATGGCATAGGTGGAGAGAGAAAGAAGACTAAACTGGTGTCTGGGCTGGGGAAAGTCTGCATAAAGTGGCACATATTTGGAGGGAAACTGAGGTAAATGGAAGGAAGTCACCTTTTTCCTCTCTGCTAACCCTTTGTTGGCATCATCTCAAGGTGCTTTTAGTGTGTGTAACAGATTTATTGAGATAAAATTTACATGCTACATAGTTAACTTAGAGTGTTGCAAGCCAGGTGTGGTGGAACATGCCTATAATCCCAGCTTTCTGGGAGGCTGAGGCAGGAGGATCTCAAGTTTGAGTTCAGCCTGGGAAAGTTAGTGACTTAGCAAGACCCTGTCTCAAAATTAAGTAAATAAATAAATAAACAAAGGGGCTGAATATGTAGCTCAGTGTGAAGGACCTGGGTTCAACTGCCAGTGCTGGAAAATAAATAAATTCAGTGGGTTTTAGTGTATTCACCTTATTGGACAACCACCATGAAAGACAATTTGGAATCAATTTTAAAATTAAAACCTTCAGAATAAAAAAACTGTACCATTTATTATCATTTACTAATCCCTTGTCCTTCCCAGCCCTGTGCAATCACAAATCTACTTTCTACTTCTAAGGATTTGCCAATTTTTGACATTTCACATAATTGAAATTAAAATATGCAGTACTATTTTTGTGACTGGCTTCTTCCACTTAGCAAAATGTTTTCACTGTTTGTCCACATTACATAATGTGTCGATACACTGGCCTTTTTCATGGCCGCATCATGTTCTGTTGTATGTGTATGCCACGTTCTAGTTATCTACTCATCCAGTGGCTGCACCTCCAGGTTTCTTTACCTTTTAATTATTATGAATATAAAATAACACTATGAGCATTTTGATACAAGCTTCTGTGTAGACATGTGTCCATTTATCTTGGGTATTCTGTTATAAATCATAAAGAACAGGCTTGTATTCTGAGAAATTCTGAAAAATGCATGATCGTGTGATTTTTGTCACTGTGAGACACAAAGGAGAATAAATACTGTATCCCCAGGAGACATGAAATTATAAGACCACCAAAGTGTGTGCAGCAGCTGTTGACTGAAATGTTGTTTTATTGAGCATGACTGCACAGGTAAGAGTGGAGTGACTGGATTTCATGGCAACTCAGTGAGAAACTAGCAGACTGTTCTCCAACCTATGAGCACTGCAATTTCCCTAAATCTCACCAAAGGCATTGGTCAGCTTTTTGTTGCTGTGTCTAAATTATTTGGGGAAAACTATGAGCTTATTTTGGCTTCTGGTTTCAGAGGTTTCAGCCCATGTTTGGCCTGGTGAGGAAATCTTTTTACAAGAAAGATAGGGAGGGGATGAACAAGAGAGGGAAGAAGGACCTGAGAGAAATAAATGATTCCAAGGCAAGGCCTCCCTGAGTGGACCTCATGAACTGCTTCTCCCACCTGGGCCCACCTCCTAAGAGCCCACTGATTGAGCTAATGACTCATGAACAGGTCAGTCCCTAAGGTTAGCACCCTCACAGTGCAGGCACTGCCCCATCCCAGCTCTGGGCAGTGCTGCCCTGAATTTGAATTCTCCATATATCCATCTTTGGAAGACACTTCCTGTTTAAACCAAAATACCAACACTGTCATTATCTGATCCTTTATATCTTTTTCTAACCTGAAATCTGTCCTCTTTCCCTGGGATTCTCTTTATTGACCTATTTTATCTCTCCTTGTTCTCTGGCATATACACAAGTTTTGAGAACTAGGTTCTTCTACTGCCCCATAATATGTTATGTTTGTTACTGAATCGATATCTTTACCTATGCTGTTTCCACTGTTCTTTATATTTTTAAAATATTTGCAGTAAAATAGACATAGCATAAAATTTTCCACCTCAACCATCACAAATGAATGCTCAGTACAGCCACGCACCTCTGCAGTCTTCACCAGTACCCATCTCAAGAATTCTTTTCATATTACAAAAGTGAAGCTCCACGCCTTTAAATAATAACTTCCCATTTTTTCCAGTCCAGCCTCTAGCAACCACCATTACACTTTGTGTCTATGAATTTGACTATTCTAGGTACCACAGAAGATAGAATGATACAATATTTGACTTTCCATGATTGGTTTTCTTCAATTAATGTAACGATCTTAAGGGTTATCTGCCCAGCGCCATGAATCAGAATCTTCCTCCTTTATCAGGCTGTATAGCACTCCAGTTTATGTACAGACCTCATTTGCTGATACATTCATCCATCAGAACAATTTTGAGTTGTTCCTACCTTTTGGTTACTCGGAATAACAGTACTAGGAACACAGGTGTACAGATATTTTTAAGACCATGATTTCAATTATTTTAGTTTTATAACCAGAAGTAGACTTCCTGGATTATATGGCAATTCAAATTTTAGTTTATATATCATGACACTGTTTACCCTAACAACTGCACCATTTTACATTCCCACCAACTGTGCACCAAGTTTCCAATTTTTCCACATCCTCACTAACACTTGGTATTTCCTATAAGGAGCATGAGAAGGGATCTCACTGTAATTTTAACTGGCATTTCCAAATAGTTTATAGATGTTGATAATCTCTTTCAATAAGTATTGGTCCTTTGTATGTCTACTTTCAAAATTTTTATTTAGATCCTCTGGTTTTTTATTTTTTTTTTATTTTTTTTATTTTTTTTTATTTATTTATTTTTTTTTTTTTGCTGCACCGGGGATCAATCTCACAACCTCGAACCTGCTAGACAGGCCCTTAAGCCACTGAGCCAAATTCCTCACCCCGGTTTTTTTGAGGCAAGGTCACACTGCGCAGCTCAGGCCAGCCTTGCGTTCACGTTGCAGCCCAAGCTGGCCTCGAACTCACAACACTCCACCTACCTCAGCCTCCCAAGTGCTGGGATTAAAGGCGTGCGCCACCACACCCGGTTTCCTCTGTCTGCTTCAATGTTTTTGTTTGTTGTTAGATCTCATAACTATTAAATGGCTATTCACATTATTCTCCTTGACAATAATTTTTAATCAAACTTTCACAGGTGTGACTATTTCCCCGCCCTGTGGGCCTGTAATCATGAGCAGTGCCAGGTGGAAGGTGCAGAAACCCACGAGGGAGACGCAGTGGAAAGCAGAATGCCCTAGAAATGCAAGCATTCACTGTGGGTGATAATTGGCAGCTGCATTTTTGTGTGGCTGATGAAAGATGTGTACAGCAAGAAATATAGATAGAGAGAAGTACCATCAGAGAAGTTCTAATCCCAGAAATATGAACTTTGCTACCTAATAGAAACTTTTTTCTTTTAAAGACATTTAAGGCAAACATGGATACTAAAGCCATTCAATACAATTGAATACTTCCAGCCAGAATACGTTACTGATAGCCTTTGTGAGGAGGTTCTTATCAAGATTCATTTGCCTACGTTCTGTCCTCTACACCAGAGCAAATTTAGCAGTGATCAACTGAAGAGGAGTGTCAACTTCAGAGAGGACAGGAAGATTTTCCCTGACCATTCTCTTCCTGCCTCCCTTTATTACCAAGCAGGCTTCATAAACCATCCCATGAAGAAATAATGCAGTGGACATTTTCTAACTGGAATAATTTAGCTTAAACAAGGAAAGAAAGACCTCCTATTAATTATTTAAGAAGTGTTAGGTCTCCATGACATGGCAAAATGCTTGAGAGTATTTTGAGAGACCTATTCTGAGAACATTATACTTATAAACATAACAGGTTTATTGGAGAGGTTTCATTTACTATGGAGGCTTCAATCCATAGTCACATGATCCCATTGCCCCGGAGCCTGTGGCATGGTGGTGCATCACAGTGGATCACAAAGTTATGGGAGCTGTGAAAAAAAGTGGCAAAGGTTCCGATATCCACTTCAAAGTGACCTAACTTTCTCTCACTGAGTTCCACCTCTTCACAATTCTACCACCTCCTGACAGGGCCATGCGCTGGGGATGAAGCCTCCCACACATGGGCCCTGGACTTTCAAAATCCAAACTATACCACAGAACAAATAGAAAGACTTAACTTTTCAAGAAGTTGGTTAGGAACTTAGAGTGCATAAAAACCTGCAAATCACCATCGGAGGGAATCTTAGGAGGAAGTAGAATAATAGTAAGATCACTTCTGCCTATGCACTATGTCCCTTTACAACTTTTCTTTTCACCTTCTTAGGACATTTTCAGAGAGCTGTTTCATGCATTAAATATCACACTCATCCTCCTGGCAGCTCAGTCCCAGGTCACCCTCAAGGTGAGGTGTGTTCTAGTCATTGATGTCTGTGTAATAAGGCATCCCAACAGAACCACCACTTTGTTCTTCTCATGAATTCAGTAAGATGAAACCATGCAAAGAAACTTTTCTCTTTCTTAACATTTGGGGCCTCCACTGGGAAGAAATAAATCGCTGGAGTTGATTCTAGCAATCAGGCTAGAAGCATCTGACAGCCCTCTCCTTACATGCTGGGTGTCCGGCAAAGATGATCTGAAGGCTGGTATTGTCAACATGAATGCCCCGTGCAGTTCAGTGTGCCTCAGATTTGACGACTCAGTCTCCAAATCTATAATGCAGGGCAGCATCCATTGTAACCTTATCACAGCTGCCACTTCAAATCCCAGCAATTCTGATAGTTAAAATAGTTCCAAGTCCACCCAATTTCAAAGGGAGGGGCATAGATAGACTTCACCTCCTGATGGATGTTGAATCAAAACATTTGTGGCCAACTTCGCCAAACACAAGTTTGCAAAGAGAGGCATGTTTCCCTACCCCAAATGTTAAATGGAATGAAAACTGACCAATCACAATTGGAGAGATTGTCTCTGGTTGTGTCTGTATTTCTGTACAAGTTCTTTAAGAATTTGGAAGAAGGAGGCAGATTTAAGAGGCTCCAGTGAATGTCCTGCCCCTATTCTGGTGATACCCACTAAACTCGTTTATGTTATCATCTGAATCCCCTAAGATATTTCAAGTGGAAGAGACAGATAAGAGCTAAGATTATTTACTTGAGCACTGTTTGATCTAAAAGATAAGTTATAAACAAGTTTGAAATTTTATGTGAGTTTGTCTGTTTCGTCTAAAAGATAAGTCATAAACAAGTTTGAAATTTTATGTGAGTTTGTCTATTTTGAGCTCCTGCTGGTGTGTGAGCAAACTGATACTGAGTATCCACGCTCAGAAAGCTGTCCTCGCTGATTCTATTCTGTGCTTGGTACTCTGAGTGATTTCTGTGATAGGAACCACTTGGCATAACTTAGGAGAGAATTTTTTTTGTTTCTTTTTTTTTTTTTTCGAGACAGTTTTACTATGCAATTCGGATTGGCCTTGAACTTACTTTACAGCCAAGGCTGGTCTAGAACTTGTAGCAATCCTCTTGCCTCAGTCTCCCAAGTGCTGGGATTACAGGTATGGAACATCATTTCTGGCCTAATTTTCTGTCACATAAATATTCTTGAGCTTACCGACCTCATTCTCCAAGTATTGTTTCATAATTTCTTGAAATCGTGGTTTAGACATGCATCCACTCCTCTTTCCTGTTCAAATGTTCCCAGGATATAAAATAAACACTAGGCTGAATTCATAAATTTGTAGCCCATTTGTTTTGTTCTGTTTTGGTTTTTGGGTGTTTTGTTTTGTTTTGTTTTTGGTACCAGGGATCGAGCTCACAACCTCCTCGCACCTGCCAGGCAGGTGCTTAGGCCACTGAGCTAAATCCCCGGCCCTATTTTTTGAGACAGGGTCTCACTGTGCAGTTCAGGCTGGCCTTGAACTCACTTTGTAGCCCAGGGTGGTCTTGAACTCACAAGGATTCTCCTGCCTCAGCCTCCCGAGTGCTGGGATTAAAGGCGTGTGCCACCATGCCTGGCCCCACTTGTTGACTAGTACTTCAAATAGAATAAAATTAGAGTGGGGAATAAAATATCCCATATAAGGCTACATATCTACAATGTGTGAAGCAGAAGGCAGAAAAAATAACATCAAAAAAACTACATGAAAGTCATAACTCTAGCTATCAGGATCTTTGAGACACTGTATGGAAGAAAGGCCTCATCAGTCCATGTAGGGTTGTAGCATAAGCAAGCCATGAACTAATGTTGTACTGAACCACAGACTTTCTGGGATAAGTTTGTTAGCACAATATAACCTAGCCTAGAATGGAGGTAATTGGACTGAAATTACATTAGAACTATTAATGGCATTAACTTAGTAATCAGGTGGCAGGCCAAACAGAACTGGGAAGGAGAGGTGCCTATATTTTGTGATGTCAAAGTATAGGGTTATTCTGCTGTCTCACTAGGTTGCGAGGTGAGCCATGTGTTTCCAGAGCCAGCAGCTGAAGGAAGTGACTGTGGGAAATAGACTCTTCACTGTTGTCTGCAGCCAACAAAATGCCACAAAAACTAAATCATCCAAGAAAAGAACATACCAGTTTACAAGCAAGGGAAATAACTGATGATAGTAACATATATTTTCAAGATTGAAAAACAAATACAGAGAAAAAAGACTTAGAATGGTACGCAGCAATTATCTCTGAGAAATGTGTCAGGGCAGCACGGAGTGTAGTGTTGGGAAAGTGGCCCAAATGGCTTTAATCTTGTCTGAAATGCTTTATTTGTTACAAAGAGAATGCATGGATGAATGAACGTGAGATTTATTTTTTTAATTGAAAGTAAATGCCCAATTTTGTGACTTATCTTTTTATTTAAAAATCTAAATTATATATTTATTATTCTACAAAGAAAGAAGAAAGAAAGAAAGAAAGAAAAAGAAAGAAAGAAAGAAAGAAAGAAAGAAAGAAAGAAAGAAAGAAAGAAAGAAAGGAAGGAAGCAGGAATGAGAATTGACTGAATTTTAAGACAGTAGTATTTGTGAACTTGTTAACATACTTCAGCAAAAATATCCAAGGGTTGTAACCTTCCTGCCTCTGTTCCAGATAGCTTAATACTTCTTTTCCTGGACTTTAAAATGGAGCAGAAGACATGGGAATACCAAGACAATGAAATGGATAATTGATAGCCTTTTAAAAGTAACTGTGTGTGTGGCTGTTTGTAAAAAGATCTGAGGAGCCTCTTTTCCAGCTGGAACAATGGAGGGTGTGGAAGAGAAGAAAAAGAAGATTCCTGCTGTGCCCGAAACCCTTAAAAAAAAATGAAGACATTTCTCAGAACGGAAGGTAAAGCACCTGAGAAGTTCGCCCAAAAGGTGCTTCAGAATAAAGGGAGGAGGCTCACCCATGAAGAAGCCAGGCACTAGTATCCTAAATAGATTGGACAGATGTATGGAACTAAGATGTGAGTGGCCAGGGTAGCAGAAAAGCTGGCTACTTCTATGCCCCAAATCGGCATCTGTCATCTGCGTCAGGAGTGTCAGTGGTGTGGCCTTCGCCAAATCTCCCATGGTACTTTTGAGAAGCTCAGCGAGGCTTCAGTTAATATGCTGACAACTGCGGAGCTGTATATGGCATGGGAGAGCCCAAACCTGAAGTGTGAATGAATTAGTCTGCAAGCGTGGTGATGGCAAACGTGAGAAGAAGCAAATTTCCTGGACAGATAACTCACTGACTGCCCGAGCTCTTGGCAAACATGGCATCATATGCATGGAAGATCTGATTCATGAGCTCACACTGTTGGAAAATTCCTCAAAGAGGCAAATTACTTCCTGTGGCCCTTCAAATTATCTTCTCCACGAGGTAGCATGGAGAAAAAGACCACTCATTTTGTGGAAGGTGGAGAAGCTGGAAATAGGGAGGACCAGACCAGCAGGCTTATTAGAAGGACGAACTAAGGTATCCACCATGGTGCTTTAATGATTTGATCAGTTAATAAAAAGTGTCTGCTTCCAAAAAAAATGTCTGAGGAGTAGCACACACGTGACAAGTCTTTTGGGTGTTTAAGTGAGTTAAGATTATGCCTTTTCAGGAATTAAAATGACCATGGGGTACAATTGTTTTGGAAAGCAGACTGTCAATTTCATATTGAATATGTACTTACAGTAGCAATCAGCAATCCCATTTTAGTTATTGACCCAATTAAAATGAAAATATAGGTCTGCAAAAATAACTTTTCACAAATATTTATGGCTATTTCATTTCTAATAACTCCACTCAAGAATCAACCCAAATGTCCTCCACCAAGCAATAGACACTACATGCCGACATGTTCATACAATGCAGTAATGCTCTGAAATAAAAAGGAAATATTTACGTATGCCACAGCATAGATAACTACTAAGAGTCTCATGCTTATAGAAAAGAGCTATAACCAAAATTGTTCTCCGTGATTCCACTTACATGAAACTCTAGAAAGTAAACTCCATCTGTCATGACGTAAAGACTTCCAGGAAGCCGCAGAGACAGGCAAGTATTTGGGAAGGTCTCATCTGATCGGAAAGGTCCAGTGGTTTGGGGAAGGGAAACGCCACTGGGAGAATACAATAAGGAGGCTCCTTCCTGCAGAAAGTCTTTTGCTCATGGGTCTCTCCAGACTCCTCACTCATATGCCGGCCTCCTCTGAGATCTCTGCATTTGAGGATTTACTTTTCCCAACAAAGCTCCTTTATGCCCCACTTTCTGTGTTTGTCCTTTCCGTATTTGCCTTATGTTTGCTTATTTGTCCTATTTCAAACTATAAGCACCACATCTCTCAACAGAAGGTACTTGTTTCTAAGGGGTTATTTTTTTAATACACACACTCACACACACACACACACACAAGATGAAGACCTAAGAAACTGTCAGTGAAAAGTGTCTCACATCCGTTCAGATCAGTCGTGGATTGGAAGTTGTGGTTGAACCTCTGGTATTTGATCATGACAGCCCAAGGTGTTCTATTTTTAAAAATTGTTTTTATTGATTTATAATTCACATACCATATAATCACCCATGTAATATATATAGTTTCACAGCTTTTAGAATATTCATATTTGTGAAGATCATCACTGTAAACTTTATAAGATTTTCATTATCACAAAAATAAAAATATTTTTATAAAAATAGTGTACTTAACTATCACCACTGACTCCAAGCAAAAACTCCTTTACTTTGTGTGTCTGCAGACTGATTTATCCTGGAATGCTCCCATAAATGCAGTCAAATAATGTGCAGTTCTTTGGAGTTGTTTCTTTCACTTAGCATGATGTTTTCACGGGTCATGCATCTGTAGCGCGTGTTGGTCCTTTGCTCCTTTTTCTTGCCAAATAATATTCCCTTAAATGGACAAAAACATTTAGGTGATCCCAATACATGATCATTGCTTGCACAGGAGACTGCAGTTCTACATGGGCTTAGTAAGTGCTTTGAAGAGTGAAAACACTTTAGAAACAAACCAAAAATTTACTACACAAAGTAGAAGTATGAGTTGTGTTCTTTGCTACCCATATACCTCATTTTAAGCTTCCAAGAAACTTTGAATTTATTTTTTAAAAAGATTGCTTAGGACATACTGAGTGATACAAAAAAAGAAAATGGAATATTAAAATTAGGGCTAAGTTGCATATTCGGTTCTTGAGATGATACGTATTGTGTCACCCTCTGAGCTTAAAGAGGTGTCCCCAAATTCTATGTCACATCTGGTGCCCTCAATTTTAATTCAGGTAGACTGAAGAGGAGAATTTAAAAGGTGTTAAAACTTTCGTTTCTTACCATTGAACTAGAATTTGACTTGGGCTTAGCTTCCTTTCATAAACAACTGAAAGACTGAGATAAACATATGTGAAACAATTGTTTTTCAAGTATTGAAAACAGACATCACAGAACTTAATTCTTCGGAGGCAACAGACAATTTTGCACATTCATTTTATGACTTGAGTCACCTTATGACTATAAAAAGGGAAGGGTAGAGGGTCCCAAGAATCAATGGAATTGTACTAGGATAAGGAAGCAGAGGTCAGAGAAACATGCAGAGAACAAAAAGCTCTGAAACCCCATGGTCCCACTGAGTCTGTTACTAAGCCATGCCTAGGTGGGTAAAATCTCCAAGAAGCTGGGCGAGAATTACCACAGAGCTGCAAAATGGACAATTCATAGACATTGGGCAGTCAGAGAATACTCCAGCACAGAGCAGACAGAAAGGGGAAACTTAATTTACCACCCAAGGCATTCAGTAGAGACCCAGAAAGGGTGACTCATTAGTAATACAGTCCCACTATTCCTAGAGTAAAAGTAGCTCCATAGCCATCCTAATAATACCTTAAAATGAACTTCAAAATGATTGAGCTGCTTTGCAACTTACTTAATTTCCAGTCAAAACAAAGCTTGACAAAATCCAGATAATCAACACAAATATTTTCAATATTCAGTATTCATTTCAAATTACTAAATATGCTAAGAAACAGGAAAATGAGACCCATAACTAGGCAGAAACATGTCATTCAGATTCAGACGTGACGAGATTAGCAGAATGGGTGTTACAAATAACTCCTTTTCAAAAATGACATGTTAGCATACACAGAAAGTTCTAAGGAATCTTCCCAACAATGAGTAGAACTCAGCAGTGATTTAGCAACATTATAGGGCACAGGACAAAACACAAAGATTCCCTGTAACTCTTTCTACTACCAGCAAATATTTGAAAATTAAAATTTAAAAGCAATGACATTTATACTAGCAAAAACAAGCATGAAGCCAGAAGAATATACTTAACAAAATATATGCAGGAGTTTAGCACTAAAAATTACAAACTTTGCTGCTAGTATTTCAAGAAATTTAAATAAATTAAAATACTAAGTATGTGAGGTAGGTGGAGCGTTGTGAGTTCGAGGCCCGCTTGGGCTACAACGCGAGCGCAAGGCCAGCCTGAGCTACATAGTGCAACCCTACCTCAAAAAACCAGGGCTGGGGAGTTTAGCTCAGCAGCTTAAGCGCCTGCCCTGGCAAGCGCGAGGTTGTGAGTTCAATCCCCAGTGCCGCAAAAAAAAATAAAATAAAATAAAATAAAATACTAAGTATGTTCATAGATGACAAAAAGACTCTGTATTGTTTTTTGTTTTGTTTGTTTTGTTTTGTTTTGTTTGGTACTGAGGATCAAACTCACAGCATCATGCCTGCCAGGCAGGTGCTTAGGCCACTGAACTAAATCTCCAGCCCTATTTTTTGAGACAGGATCTCCCTATGCAGTTCAGTCTGGCCTTGAACTCACTTTGTAGCCCAGATTGGTCTAGAACTCACAACAATCCTCCTGCCTCAGGCTCCCAAGTGCTGGGATTAAAGTCATGTGCCACCACCCCTGGCTACCTAGGCTCTGCATTGTTAAGATATCGAGTTCACCTCAGGTGGATATATAGACAAAGTGGAAACGCAAGTAAGATCACACAAGGATTTTTTGCAGAAAATTAAATTCTAATTTTAAAATTAATTTCAAAATTCAAAAAATATAGAATAGCCAAATATATATTGAAAGAAACAAAGTTGAAAGTGCCATACTGTATATTTTCAAGGGACCATATAGTGATTTCAGAAATAAGCTCATATGTCTATGGGCAGTTAATGTTTTACAAAGACTCCAAAATAACTCAGTCAGAGACAGAGAGTCTCCTCAATAGGCACTGTCATGTGACCATCCATACAGGGAGAAATGAAACTTGATCCTTAATTTAAATCATACTCAAAAATTAACTTGACCCCAATCATAGAAATAAATGTAAAAGTTAAAATTAGGAAGTATCTACAAAAAGTACTGTAGAAAATATTCAAGACCCAGTTCAAGGAAGGTTTCTGGTTCAAAGCATGAGCCATAAATTTTAAAAATTAATAGATTGTGATTTCACCAAAAATTTGCATTCTTAAAAAATGCAAACTGTGAGAAAATATTTAAGGATTTACACCTAGATTATGTAAAAATTCTTATAACTCAAAAATTCAGCACTCAATTAAAAACATCATACCACAGCAATATATGTGCACCCATGTTTATAAGTACAATTTTTAATACCTAAATCTTGGAAACAATCCAAATGCCCGTCAGTCAAGGAATGGATAAAAAAGATGTGGTATTTTTATGCAGTGGAATACTACTCAGCTACAAAGAAGGGTAAACTCGAGGCTTTTATAGGTAAATGGATGCAATTTGAGACCACACTTATAAGTGGAATGAATCAGACTCCCATGGGTAAACATCATATGGTCTCCCTAGTGTGAGAAACTGAAAGAGTAAATAAGATCCAAACTATATAATATAATTGTAAAGTGGAAAGAAACTGCTCAAAAGGAAAGAACAACTGGGATGGGGGAAAGGAGAAAAGAAGGAAGGAAGAACTAAGATAATTATACTACTAATTTCCATTAGTTTATTGTAAAGAACAGTTTATGCTTTCATTGTTTGACCAATTTTTCATGCCTATATCTTGTAATCTGAGCAACTACTTTGAAGATAACAATACACAATATATTAACCATTGTTATTCTCCTATTATCTTATTTTAAAATTCTTTATCATTGTTTCTATTGTTTTTTTCTCTTTAAAATAAAAAACAAATTCAGCAAATAATACAAGGAAAGGCAGAAAAAAGTTTAATCAGCCTCTTCACCTGAAAACACCAAGTGTACCAAGTTCCTAAATATTATGGAAATGCAATTTAAAGCCACAGTGAAATATTATTATATACCCAGAAGAACAGTCAAAATTTAAAAGACTGGCAGTCTCAATTAGCACAGATGTGAAAGAATTAGAATGCTTATATTGGTGTTGTGACTATGAAACAGCATAACTGCTTTGGAATACAGTTTGACAATTTCTTACATAGGTAAAAGTACAGTTACCATATTACATAGCCACACTAATCTTATATATTTAATCAGGAGTGAAAGCATGTCTATAAAATGTTTGTATTCAAAGTGACCCCAAAATAGGAAAAAGAATTCCTGTCAACAATTAAGTAGGTAAACAGATGAGTGAATATAAAGAAAACAAAACAAAAAATAAATTCCTTCATTCTGCTTACCTTCTACCACGTTTGTATAGAAGTATAACATGTTAGACAGGAATAAAATAATCCCTAATTGAGGGTGTGAAGTAAAGATAAATTTAATATTTTATGACACAAGATAGCAAATGGAAGGAGACTAAACTTGAGCTGAGACCACGGTGGCCTGGAAGAAAGAGGATTGGTAGGGCACGCGTGCAGAAAAGAGGATGCCTGGTTTCCCCAGCACATCCGTTATCAGACGTGTTAGCTGTGGGTCCTCTTCGCTGCACTCATGAGGCTCAAATTCTGACCTCCAATAGCTCTGTTAGTCCAGGACTGGAGGGGAGATTCTGACTGAGCACATGATGTGCAGTCATCTGGGCATAGAGATTTTCATCAGAAATGTGACATAGCTCATGAAAAGCTGTTATATGCTATACTGAAAGGGAGTAAGAGGAAGGACAGCTGGTAAGCTGGGGAGGACTATCCTGTATGGAGCACACTCTCGCAGAACAGGACAGACATCTTCTCTGTGTCCGTACCCATTGATGGTTGCCACACTAAGCAACTAAGAGAAAGTCTGTGTGGTCCAGAAGACATTCACTACCATCCCCTTTCTCCTCACCTATTCCAACTTCCAAATTGATCATGACAAATCTATCACTTTTCTGATCTGAAGTACAAGGTCACATTTAGCGTAATTTCACATGCCAATCATTTTCTGTTGTTTAATTGTGGGGTATCGTTATTTTACTGGAGTGTAGATTTCCTAGATTTGGCTCTGGAGTTAACTTCTATATTCTCGTAGCTTCCAAAGTGGAGTGAGAAGTGTTGGGAACTTGGCTGGGAGGGAAGACCTCGTAGCTGAGTAATGGCTTCATAAAGGCTGAATTAAGAAAACAGATGTACTGTAGGAAGCTTTGCCCAGATCTGAGAAATCCGAGCACTGCTCCTTTGCAGCTGCCTTTCCGCTGGCCCGTGGTCTGCTGCTGCAGAGACCCAGGAGCTAGGACCCTGCAGAAATCTTCCTGCCTCATGTTCTCAGCAGCTCTGACAGAATTGAATGTATTGTGGGTGGCTATGGGTGTGTGTGTGGGGGGGGGATCCTGATGCAGATCCAGGGGGATTAACACCTGGTGCTCTGAGCTGACTGACATCAACTGGAAATTTCTGAGATTTTAGGGATGATTTCGAAGGCAGGGAAACCAAGATTACATTACAATGAGCTACATTTCTCTCTTCAGGTTCCTCAATCCAGGCACCATTGTTTACTAGAGTCTATGCACCCGTCTGCAAATCTTCAATTATGATTTGGTTTAAGATTTTAAGGGACATTTGAAGTTTTTGCTCTAGGGAGTAGTTCCAGTGTGGCTCCCAGAGGTGTAGGAAGTGGCAGGCATGGTGCGTACTCCCAGGAAGCACGCAGGGTGGACACTGTGGGACCCTCTGCTGAGCTAGCAGCCTTACTTTAACCACTTTGAGATTTCCTTCTGCCCTCTCACGACCTAGAACCCACTTTGTTCACTAATCTTCATCCTCTATCTGTCTAATCACTGCTTGGTGAAAAAGGAGCACCACGTTGTATCACACTGCCATATGCTTCTAGCCTTTCGCTTGTCTTTTTCACCTGTGGAAAAGGGCACTAGGGGCAGAGGGCACCAGAGGTGAATGGTACCCTTATGCTAGATGCCAGGCAAATGGAGAGCTCTTTGGGGATCCTGATGCTGGAGGTTTGATGAAAAGAGAGCATAAGGTATTGTGGAAAGAAAATTTATGCTAATAAAAAGAAAAAAAAAAGGTTTCCACAATTTAAACTTTGAATAGAGTTGATGCTTCATTTTCCTGAAGGGTGAGGTCAGCATTTGGAGAGACTAGATGCTTTGTGAAGCCTAAATGGAAAGAACAGCAATCTCTAAGGGGAGAAAAAAGAAGAGAAAAAGAAAAAGAGAACAGAGCAGTGTTTCCTGTCTGTCATCCTCTATCCAGGTCCCCAGCTCCCTGAAGGGAGTTCTGCCTGAGCTGGAAGACAGCTCAGGGGATGTATTGTTTCATTTTGTTTATGAAAACAAAGAGCGATAATTAGTTCTGACAAGGGTGGAAGATCATGTGAATCTGAGGTCCCATTCCTCAGCAATTCAGGTGGTGGGTGGAGCATGTTCGTAGGGTAGAGCGGCAGGTGGCCTCCGGGGGGAGCTGTGATGGACCCCTACCCATGGGCCTCTTCCGGGTATTCAAGTCTTCTGTTTCCTACTCATAAAAGGCTGTATGGGAAGGGTTAATTTATGCTTATCCACCTTTGCGTCTTCCTATCAGCCTCCCCTTACACCCCACACTAAAGCCCATAGGGTCTAAAATGCGATTTTCTACCATTTCTGTAAGAAAGGCCGTACCAGGCATCATAGCTGTGTTCCTCTTCTGCTCCCTGCACACATCTGATCACATCTGCAGCTCTGCTGTGGTCCCAGGACTTCCACCAACTCACCTGGAGTCCACCAACTTGAGTTTCTGTTTCATGCCCCGGCCAAGACTCTTCTCTTGGAGCAAACATGCTGCAGACATCACAGACTTAGTAAGGGTTTAGTTTTAAATGTATGTGTAAATGTTATACATATTTATATTGCTCTTCTATGAATACATTTATTAATACATATTTTTGTCATCTTGAACATCAAATGCAAGACCTCACATAGGTGAGACAAACACTTTGCCACTGAGCTACTTCCCCAGCCTTGCTACATTCTCTTTATGTATATATGCAAGAATTTTTTTGAAAGATAGTGCTTTACTGTTGCCAGCTGTGGCCCTGAACTCCTGGGCTCAAAGATTTCTCTCCTGCCTCAGTCTTTGGGCTGCTGGGACTATAAGCTCAAGCCACTGTGACTATCATAGACATATTGTTATGTTAACAATAACATTAACATTATAAATGCTTTCAATGTTTTAATATATTAAGCATAATATGCATAATTTTAGATAAAAGTATAAAACAAAACGAAATCAACTGAAATCACTAGAGAGTAGAAATAGGCAGAGACAGGAGGGGAACTGACACTTGGTTATTGTGCTGTGGCTCTAGGTGAGTTTTTCATTGTTTATAATTTTTAGCTTCAGGTCACTTCCAAATCCCTGCCATGGAAGATAGTTAAATTCTAAAGGAAATACTAGCAGTTTTACTGACATGAGAATTCAGAGGATAGAGTTTGAGACAGTTCCATGAGCTAGATAATGAGAGATGTGGTCTCAGAGGGGAGAAAGTCAGGGAGGGGAGACCTTAATACTGCTGCTCCACTTTTCCCCAACTTTGCCTGCCCCTGAAACTTTGTCTGCTTTGAGAGGTTAATCTCAAAGCAACCCGTGTGAGACCTAAACAGAGCAGTTTCAGGGGAACTAGAGTTTATGTGCAGCCAAGTTAATTGCATTCATATACACACGCACATGCACGCACACTCACACACATTTCAGTGTTCAGTCGTGAGCTACATATCAATGTCTGGGTCAGTGACAGATGGCGTATATGATAGTGGTTCCACCAGCTTAGATCACCGAATGATGTTGTGGTTAGCTTACTACAAGATATGATGTTTGCATACTGACAAAATTGCCTGATGATGCGTTTCACAGAATATAATACAGACCATATACATATCAAAAGATGTGTTACAGTCAGAAAAGATCACATTCAAGACAGTTTGTCATGTATTGTTCACAATGTCTGGGACCCCATCCAAGAATATTCAGCACATAGAAGAATGAAATTGTAATGTGTGCTAAAGAGCAAAGACAATAAATGTAAACACCCTAACCGCTGATTGAGGATGTAATATTTGGAATAAATCGAAGGTTGATTTGAACAATAAAAACCAAAAAGTTTAAAGACTGACTTTAGGCAGCCTACGGGACAAAAAATGACCTCAGATATAAAGATTTTGAATGCAGAAAAGGGAGTTTTACTGCTGCAGGTCCCTGTTCTCAGCTAGAGCCTTTGATCTCTAGAAGCCTTATCCCACAAGAGGCTCTGCTGACAGATAAGATACAGGACAGTGTTTTGCTAGGAATGCATCAGACAGAAGATTCACTTCTAGAATAAAGAACTCATAAAAATTAGACTCCACAAATTAAAAGACCAAATCAAAAAATGGGCAAGCAAGATGAATGAATACTGCCCAGAAGTCCAAATGACCCATAAATACATGAAGAAATGCTTGATATCACTGGCTATTAAACACATACAAGTTAAAATTGCACCAAGATTTTATCTTACCCCAGGGACACTGGGCATCATCAAGAAATCAAATAACAAACGCCAGCATGGCTGTGGGAAAAAGAGAACACTTATACACTGTATGGAGATCAGTATGAATATTCCTCAAATAAACTAAAACTAGAAGCTCCTTTTGACCAACTATTGCCCTTCTACCAGCAGGTGTCTTCCCAAGAGTTAAAGACATCATATTACAGAAGTACAGGTATAACATGTTTGTAGCAGCACAATTCGTAACTAAATCTTAGGAGTGACCTACATGTCCACTAACACATGAATGAACAAAGAAAATGTGTTCTTTACACACAGCGTAGTACTGCTGTGCCACACAGAGGGACAGACTTGAGTCACTTGTAGGAAAACAGGTGCTTCCTGAGGCCATCATGTCAAGTAAAAGAAGACGTGCAAGCTTGAATATCCCTTGGTTTCTCTTATATGAGAAATCCAGGGTAAAAATAAAGAGCAAAATAAAAGATGGACAGTGGGAATCAAGGACATGGTTCTCAAAGTGAAAGGTGATTAAGAGATGAAGGGCGAGGAAGGGAAGAGACAAGAATCAGAAAAAGGAATTGAGATGCATCATGAGCACGTACCAGCTCCACACAAGGAATGCAAGCATTATCTGCTGAAAGCGTGCTCAAAAACAAAAAACAGAAGGGGATCAAAGAAGGGCGGAGGAAGAGAGAAGAGAGGGGCTAAGGGGTGGAAAAATTTAAGATATGTTATGTATGTTTACCAACTTCTCCAAGGAATGGAAATGTTATGTGCTACACACATATGCTAACAAACTTTTAAAAAATGAAATTTTTCTTAAAATAAATAAGGTAAAAAGAAATGGTACTGTATGGATGTGACCAACTAGAAACCAGACTGTTTTAGATTGAACCGGTTTGAAGGTAAATTGTATCCAGCCCATTTTGGCTCATAAAAAGAAAGGAAGCATTTGGTCAACAGGGAGTGTGTTCTGGAGAAGACTAAACAGAACTCTAGGCTGGGAAGGATCTTGGTCACACATGCATTTTTTTGATGCACCAGTGAGGATCCTATTTGTACAATTTCTGTATTGCCAGTTGATACAGGGTTTGGACAGTAGAAAGTGATGTGTGTCCTTGTGTGTCTGTATTTCTGCGTGTCTGTGGTCTGTGTGTGTCTGTGTGTGTGTCTGAGTATGGCTGTATGTATGTGTATGCGTATGTGTATGTATGTGTGTTTCTCTGTGTCTGTGTGTGTTTCTGTCTGTGTGTGCTTCTCTGTGTCTGTGTGTGTGTCTGTGTGTGTCCTTGTGTGTCTGTGTTTCTGTGTGTCTGTGTGTCTGTATGTGTCTGTATGTGTCTGTGTGTGTCTGTGTGTGTCTGTGTGTATGTCTGAGTATGACTGTATGTATGTGTGTGTTTCTCTGTGTCTGTGTGTGTGCCTCTGTGTGTGTCTGTGTGTGTGCTTTGTGTCTGTGTGTCTCTATGTGTCTGTCTGTGCTTCCCTGTGTCTGTGTGTGTGTCTGTGTGTCTGTGGGTGTGTCTATGTGTCTGTGTGTGTGTGTGTGTGTATGTGTTCTCATTTTTCTTCTTCAACATATGGCTCCTGAGATGGAGTTTCTTGTTTTGGTTTATTCATTTGCTTTCTGGACTTCTTTAAAGTACAAAAAATTGATATTCCAAGGACAAGCTCCCTCAGTTCTTCCCAAGTGAAAAGATCTGTCTATTCAGATCATCCCAGTTGTCCCTTGTGCCCTCTCCTCGTCCATCATCCCCAGATCACGCCATTGTCCTGCAGCAGAGTGTGCTTATGTGTCACTAGCAGAGGCAAACTTTGTTGTAGCCAAAGAAAAATTACTCTCTTGCAACTTAATGGATACACTAAAACCTGGAAAGGACACTGGAATCACAGAGCATAAAGGATGGGAATTTGGAGCAGCTGCCTCTTTCATAAAGAGCGTTTAAAGGGGTGAGGCAAGACAATTCTGTAAAGCAGAACGGACAACAGTTGAAAAAAGAAGTCTCACATTTGCACCTGGTCATTTTTTTCCTCGGTGGCCACCAGGTCCCAGTTGGATTGAACTTAGAGTGAGGGGTGTCCGGACAACTGTGGGCAGGAATCCAATAGGTCTAACACAATCCAGGGTGTTCTCACTGCATCTGAGTGAATTCGATATTCACAGCCATTGGCCTGCAGGTTCCAAGCCCCTTCAGCAATGCTCATACTCAGAGCCCAGAAAGCAAGTGTTGCCAAGAGAGAAGAGGAGAGTGTGCCCACCACCACTCCCTGTCCTTCAGTGCTAGCGTTTGCCCCATCATCCGCACCAAGCAGGGCTAGTGGAGCCTGCACTGCTGACTTGGTGCAAGGCAGGGAAACACACTGCCCATGTGCTCAGATCTTGCGGGGTGGGCAAAGAAGGGCTGCAGATGTGCAGAATTCCATCCCCTGTTTTCTACCTGCTGGCATCCTACCCATTCCTCAAGCCAGAGATGGTTAATTCATTTTTCTGGTTTTTACATGTGAACATAAATGTGGCTCCTGCTAATTATCCTCAATGCTCACAAGAATCCTGCCTTATTAGATGAGTTAAGGTTTTCAATCTGTTTACGGGGGCCCTGGTGTACGTGCAGAGGGAGACTTAGACAAGAGCAACCGCGCAGGGAGGAAGAGAAAGAAATGGGGATTTGACAAGGAGCAAGCGATAAGCTCAGGGAAGAACGTGACTTTCTTCTGTACTGTTTTTAAAACAACAGAGCCTTGAGAAAGATAGGAAGAAGAGGCTGAAAAGACCTGGCCAGACAGATCTGAAAGCCCAGGCAGGAGAGGGCAAAGCAGAAAGAAGTCAGGGCTGCTGCATGGTCAAGTCCACTGAGTAGGAACAAATGTCCCTTAGATGTAATGATGTGAAAATCAGTGAAACCTAAGCAAGGGTGCCTAGATTAAAAAAAAGAGAGAGAGAACCAAAATCAATTAACAGCAAGGTGGAAAGTGAGTGCTTTCAGCAGCTCTATGGAGACAGCCTTGCACTCTTCATTACCTTAGAGTTTGTGCTCTCCTCTAAGGAAAGACAGAGTATGGCCTCCCTATTCAAACTCCAGGGGGCTGGGAGTGCAGGGGCACAACCTTCCACACCACAAGAAAACATTCTCGTGCTCCACCCCTAACCCCTGCACAGTGTGGGAGCACATGGTAACCTCTACCACACTCCGGCTGCTCTAGAAGACACACCATCCCACCCTATTCTTGTCTTGTCTAGGAGCGCAGAGTGGGTTTTCTGGATGGACAGGTGCAACTGAAAATCTAAATAGTAGCTTGTGCATATGGGGGATCCTTCTATATTGGAGAAAGACAGAGACGGGAGAGAACCATGGTAATGATATGTCCTGACTCTCAGATCCATGTTCATTAAACATCTGGGGAAGTGTTATGAGGCCAGAGTGAACCTCACTACTAGTTTGTATGAGAAACAAATGTCACTGTAGCTTCCCAACCAATAGGAAGCTACAGTGACGAATGTATGATATGTTCTGAAAATTCTACTGTAGCATTTTACATGCTGCAGAATATTTATCTGCTTCAAAATATTTCATTCACAGATGTTTCAAAATATGTGGCACTAAGCCCAACTTTTTTGCAGACAAAGGTAATAAAATGTTTCTCATTAATGTTATTAATCTCTCCATAGAGCATTCTAAGGAATGTTTTAAAGTGAAACTTAATCAGGATCATGTGAAATAATCAGGGTCATATGTTTTGGAAATAAAATGATTTTCCTCTTCTCCATTAACATTGTTTGCTTCTAGAATTTCAGCTTCCTTGTGACCCTGAATTTTGGCAAAGCTTCACCAGTGATCATAGGGCAGCAGTGCCCTGAGTTGTTCTAGAGCAGCAGTATGGAAATACAAACTACCAGTAAACATATGCAGTTCCTCCTGGTGATGTGACTCCATTTTTCATAGAAGTTGCTCATTTTCTCAAAGCCTTAACATCAGGTTCTCTTACTGAATTTTGGAGAGTCAGGAAAGCTGGAAGTAGTTCCACAAAAAACCGTGCCTCGTCTTTCCACTTAAAAAAAAAAACTACCTTTTGCTGATTTTCGACCACTGGGGCTCATTTTTACAAATAATTTAAGACAGAAGTTTAGCTACATTTTCCCCAAAGGTATGTGAGTCAAACATTGCAAAATAATACTTTCAAGTTTCTACTTTACTCAACTTGGAATGTTCCAGTTTGTTGGAACACGTTTCCATGTACACTTAGGTTAAACTGTTTTCCTCCTATCTCACCATTCATATTGATAGCTTATGCAGAATTTGTGAAGTGGGGGGAAAACTCTAATTGAGGGTTTTCACAGTTACCCATAGTCAAAACTTCTTCCCTTCAAAAACAAACCAACAAGTTTGTGGCAGTAGTGTAACAAAGTAGTGTAAAAAAGCTAAATCCAAGGTAACTTAAATGTGACAGAATGCTCTTTAAATTGATCATTCATCATTTACAGTGCACTGTTTCAAGTGGACTACCCACACCCGTGCAAAACTGAGGCGATTTTCCATAATTCATTTCAGCAGTCTTTCCTAAACTGCCCCTTTTGGTTTATTTCATAGATCCTAATCTGGCCAACCCCCAGGAAAAGCAGTCTGTATCTTCCCTTCCCTTCCCTTCCCCTTGCTTTTCATCGGGTCTACTGCGCATTCACATAACTTCCCCGAGAGTTTTGATCGCTGTGTCCGATCCTAAGCCAGGCAGTGTGTGAGACAGCAGTGCAGTTCAGGATCCTGAGGTCGCTGCTGTCATCCGGCCCCATTTCCAGCCCCGAGCAGGTGCTTTGTCTCCGCCTTCAACCCAACTCTACGTCGCTCTGGAACACAGGCCCCCGTGAGCTTTCTTTAAAGGGGAGAAATTAACCTTCAAAAGATCCAGTTTGGTTGTTTCAAGACTATAGTGGTTACCATTGGCATGATCCAGGTTGGGAGGCTTCACCCACCAGGTTACAGCGCCATCTAGCATTCAGAGCTGGAAGTTCCAGGCAAAAAGCGATCTGCTTCCAAAAAGCCCCCGGAAGTCCTGGAGAAAGTGGTGCCGCACTTGGAGGAGGGTTTGCGGGGCCTCGGGATACACAGGGCGGTGACGGCGGGTGATTGCTGGGGCAGGGTTTTTAAAACAGCAACAAAACCCGTCGTTTCCGCAAATATTCCAGCAATCTAGGATTGTATACGTTTGTTAAGGAGAGCCCCGTTTCCAACCTCACATTTAATTTAGCAGATGGGATCCTTCTCACAAAGTTACCAGCATTTACAAAGCAGTTGTTAACGCCGAGATGTAATCAGAAGTGCCTAAAGGCGCACACAGATTTTAAAACTATTTTTCTAATTTGAAATTGTGCGCAGTTTGGAAAATATTAGGTCATTTTCCATCTCATCCTATACAAATCTTTCTTTTTTCAGTTCCATGATTTGTAGTACTCTATACACCTTTTGCTGTCAGTTACCTATTTGCAGGGAATTAGATCATTTTGAGGTTATCTACTATTACAACAGTGCCGGGTACATTTTTGTTCTCTTTTTAAAATCTACTTCTGGAAAAATGAAACAGGTGTAAGTGTAGGCATATTTCACACTCTGCAAGCTATGAAAATATCTCATGTAGAAGAAGCTCCTCCGAGGTCACACGGAGAGAACAGAGGCTTGGCTACGATCTCCAGAAGGGAACCCTCACCGCTGCCAGTTTCGCCGCTCGTTCTCCGCAGCTAATCCCACGAAGCGCTCCCTGGCTGCGGGACAGGGCGGACTTCTGAGGACAGAAGCCACCGCTCAGACAGGCAGCAATCAAAATACTCAAACTCAAACTGAAGCCACCAGCTGCGGAACTGCCTGCTTCCAGGGAAAACATGTTTCATGCCCAAATGCGTGCACGTTTTACTCCAGGGAGTAAACGTCCTGCGGGACGGTTTGCCAAGGCAGGACAGAGAAAAGCAAGGGAGAGGGCACCAGTCTCTTGAGGAATTATCTTGTTGGTGCCTGTACCTGCTTCACACTTGCTTGCAAAAATCTTTATTGTGCTGGCATTATTCTCCTCACTCATAACTTGAAAGAGGGTTGGGGAAAACTGTTTCCGAGGCTAAGAATCTTGCTGTGCCACTTTGTTTGTTTGCCTTCCATCCCTGCCCCTGTTCATGGTTCCTAAACTGTCACTTCACGCCGTTTCTTATCCCAAAGACCTCTTTATTTAATCAGTACTTACTGTATGCCTACCCTATACAGACCACTGTCCTAGAAACTAGGGATGCATTGACATGCAAAATAAAGCTACTTGCTCTCATAAGGTTCACAAACAAAACTGATATTTATAAATATTCTGTGTATTAAGTTACATGGAAAGACGATACTGAGTACAATGAACAAAAATACTAAACACATGCAGATAAGGGGTACAGAGAGTGTTGGATGGTGCGGGTTTCAGACAAGGATGCGCGGAAAGGACTCAGCTGTGGCTAATTTTGAGCAAAGATTTTTAGGAGCTGAAAGAGTTAATCATCAGGCGTGGAATGTATGCTGTCCTAGGCAGAGGGCAAAAGCCCTACCAGAGAGCTCATATGTCAAGGGACTGGCAAGGGAGTCGGCTTGGCCAAAGCGGGGCTGAAGTCAGGGGTCGCCCATAGTATGTATGGCACGACGGGGACCTTGGCTTCCGCGGAGTGTGACCAGCTGCCAGTGCAGTATTTTGAACAGAGAAGCTGAATGTGGTCAGATACTCAGCTGTGTTGATGCTGTGGGAAGGGGGAGGGCGGAAGCGAGAAGGCATGTTCAGGGGTTACCGTCTCTGCCCCAGGGAGGGAGGGAAGACTGGGCTCAGAGGAGGTTTCCCTGATGCGCCGAGCTCTGTCTACCTGCCCTGCAGCCTGGTGAAACTCTGGGGTTCCGCAGATTCCCCACAGAGGTGTGAAGGAGGAATCGATGCAAGCCCCCGGTGTTGTTCGATTGAAGACAGTGCCGTACTTAGGAGGTGTTGAACTGGGGAGAAACAAGGTTTCCGCTGTGTTTTCCCAGATCTTTGCTGCTCTGAGAAGTCTTGTCTAGCTGGGACTCCAGGATGGGACGCTGAGGGCGTGGTTTGTAACAAGGCCAGTTTGAAACCAGAATGTTTAAACCCGAGCCTTTTGGGGAGGTGCGGTTAGCCTGCGACGACACGGGGACCCCATGGCGGAGACCTGAAGGCCGACTGAGGCAGGGGTGGCAGGGCTCACTGGCTGTCTTCCTCTCCTGTCTGGCTCCAGAATTCTGGTTCCAAGCGCAGTTTTCTCCCCTCGACAGAGCCCTGGAGGAATTAGACCCCCTGCTTTGTGCCTGCTCTTATTTTCCATACCTGTGACTTATTAGAATTGCATGATTTAAGAAGGAGGGAAGTCACAGGTCAGTGACAAGTTCTGAAAATGTCGCCTGGGGGCTGTGAAGGTGACCAGGGCCTTACAGAGGTCGGTGAGGTTTAAGAACACGCTCGTTTCACAAACCTAGCCTGATCTGGCCTGGGCTAAGTGATCCGCTGTTCACTGATTTCCCCATTCTAAGCTTTAGTATTCGGAGGCCAGGGACAGGTGCCTCGGGTTCCGTCTCGGCAACCCAGGATGTTTAAATCGTATTTGTGCATCGGAAACTTCTCCCAGGGCCACCATTTTACAGGGCTGCGTCCCTCCGGCCACAGCGGTGTCAATCACCTGGCCCGAGAGGTGGGCGGAGAGGGACGGGGAGTAGCTCCCGGCCCAGGGAAGGAGGGGGCCCTCCTGGCGCATGCGCATTCTTCCCACTGCATTGCGTGGGGGGGGGGTCCGCTGCTGGAGGAAGCGGGGGTCTCTTGGCGCAGGCGCGCTCAGGACACACTGCAGGGCCCAGGCTCGCGCGGGGAGGGGGCTTCCTGGCGCCTGCGCACTTTTCTGACAGCATTGCAGAGCCTACTTTGCGGCTGCGCCAGTTTGGCGCCTTCCAGAAAGCTCGAGCGCCGGGCTGGGCGAGGGGACGGCCAGGGGGAGTCGGTCTGCCACTCACCCCGCAGCTCCTCCCCGCGCCGCAAGCCACAAGTGTGCTTTTCTGGCGTGTTACTGCGCCGACCGGCGGCCGCCAGGTCGCATAGACATCGCCCCTTTCCTTCCTCTGACAGCATCGAACTGGCTGTTTGTCAGGGTTTGGAAATGTTCTGTGTGGGTCACCGAAGTAGAATTAGACTCGAATAACACCCTAATTTTGGAAAGAGCAGCTGCATGAAGCAGTTAGGGCAGCTTGACAGGCCATCCCCAAAAGCCTCATCTCAGCATCTGAGCCCCGGGAATCCCTGGCCCGGTTCCCAGCGGTCACAGCCCGCTGGAAACGTAGACCCTGGGCCCACCCTAGTCCTGCCCATCGGGAGCTCAGTGCACGGACCCTCCGCCCTCCAAGCGCCCGCTGGGAAGTCGAGGTGCCTGTTCCAAGCTGCGCACCGGGCGGGGTGCGGAGAGGCTGTGGAAGCAGTCCAAGGAAACCCAAGAACTTTTCATTGCATCCCAGGAACGCTGGTTTCCAGGATCTCTTCCGAAGTCGCTCCTCCCTGCTGGCCCGGACTCTGCTGGTGTTGGCCAATTGTTGCTAGGTCACGGTGGCCAGAAAAAGACAGACTGAGAGCCCCTGAACAGAAACCGGTCACCCTGAGGCCTGTGTGTCAGTGGTGCCGTACGACGCCCTCTCTGCGCCCCTGATCTCTCGTGGTTGTTTCATGGGTCAAGAATCTAAGGAAGCTTCTTAAGGAGGGACAAATTTCTTGAAGGCCTCTCACGGGCGTGCTAATGTCCAGACATCACTGTTAGGTGCAGACTTTTTGATGGGTTTAGGTGTTCAGGGGAGTCTGTGGTTAAATTAAGAATGAAAAATGGTAACAATGTGATAACAGGGTGTTAAGGTGCAAGTGTCCCACATCTAACTTGAAACATAGTTTCAATTCTTACGGTTTCTCTTCCACACACAAAAAGAGTGGGAGTGGTTTTCAAGGATGGGAAAGCACAGCTCAATTTGTTCGGTTGTTTTGTTTTGCTTTGCTTTGCTTTGCTTTGCTTTGCTTTGCTTTGCTGTGTTGTGTTGTGTTGTGTTGTGTTATGTTGTGATGCTAGAATCTAACCTAGAGCTTCACACCAGCTTCTCTACCACTAAGTATATTCCTGGCCCTATTTCTGACTTCTAAGTGTAGAAATGATCGGAAAATCTTAGTGGATTTCAGGTTAGCTATAGGATATGTGCATATAGAGTTTATAAGAGTCTGAGCCAGAGTTAAAATGATATTGAAGTCATTCGCAGGCCTATGATATTTGAAACTATGTTGTATGAGTTAGTTTTTCCTGTGCCAAAACATAACTGTGTTTTCAGCTTATACCTGATGCTCCATTCTAAAGTCAGTCTCCCAAGCTCTATTAGTATTGTCATCGTTGTTGCTGACCTCACAGCAGCGCTCCACTTTTAAGTACCTGTGTGTTTATCAGATAGGTTTGGTGCATATCAAACTATTGCCCAAAATTGGTGGCTTAAAGCAACATGTACTATTTCTGAAGATTGCATGTGCCCTCTTAGTATTTTTTTTTCCTGGCCCAGGCCAGCTCCTCTCTGTATGGATAGTCTAGGATGGCTTCTTATATATTTGAAGATTGGCTTGGTGGTGGCTTAGGTGAGGGTTTGGCAATACCTCTTATTCAGCAAGCTAGACCTCTTTCCTTCCGATAGTCACATAGTTTAAGAGCAGTAAGACAAGGCAAGTCCCGGTGCACATCTCTGCATGGTGGCATGTTTGTTATTGCCCCACTGGCCAAAGCAATTGTACATCCAAGCATAGACTCAGTGCCAGTGGAGACCACTCAATGCACTGGACTTAGGGAGTAGCAGAATATTCGTAGCCATTTGTATACATACAGAAATGGATTTATGTAGGGGGAAATCACAATGGCTAAGGATTCCGATACTTTACAGTCATAAGCAGAGGAGAGGGAACCAATAAACAAGGCTGAGTGTGACCAGAGATTTCAATAAATGACAAGAGAACGGAGGGTCAGAAACAGCAGAGGCTATTTTATGGAGGAGGAAAAGAAGACCTAGAAAGCCCTGAATAAAATATGTGGTCAAATAAGAAAAGCAGTGAAAACTATCCAGCAGATTGAAGAGCATGAAGTTCCACGATGATGCTTGAGAGATTTTTTTTTTTGATGGAGTAAGGAGAAAACCCAGTCAGCAGGATAATGACTTAGATGTAAGTAGTTGGTAAAAATGACCTTAACAGTGTCCAATAGATATAGCATATGCCGTGGACACAGTTCTTTTTCCCATAAATTCTAACTCCAAATCACTCTGGATAATTCCAGTCACATGAAAAATAATCACAGTATATATTCCTGATTTGTGCCTGTCAGAAGACACATGAGAATCTCCAATATATTTCCTCTATGGCTTTAAAAGATACACTGGGCTCTATTCCCATCCTGGTGATGCAGTTGGTAGATGGATGGGTCCAGCTGAAAGCTCTGACATCAAGTACCTGAGACAGAGATCTATGTATAGAGTAGGAAAACCATCAATAATGTGATACTGCAAAATATTTTAAATTTTGTAGATGATTTAGGTATTAAAGGCAAAAGGAAAATTATAAATAAGAAATGAACTTATTAATTTTTTTCTTTCACTTGAAAGTCAAGAATTTATTACATTTTGGGAACACTTCAAAACATTCTAACTACTGGGTGTGGTCTTTCATTTCACACATATGTCATCAGACATAACTGGAATTAGTCACATATTAGTTAATGGCAGTAGGAACACATTTTATCTTTCAAATTGGGATTATTCCCAACTTTTCTTGAACAGTCCATTCAAATATTTATGATTTTAAACCAAGAGAAATAATCTTTAAATGCGTGTAAAAATAGATAATAAATAAAAGTAGCAATCTATTTCCAGTAAATGATATTATACTTGCATCATTTGATTTCAGAATTTTGGTTATTCACTGGTAGTTATCTTAGACATGGAGAAGGACTGAAACTTAATACATTTATGCTCTTATTACCAATATAGAGTATCAGTTTCCCACTGCTTTGACCATACAACATTATTTTTAAATTGACACTTCAATATCTAAAGAAGAGTAATTTAATTTTCCTTACTCCTACATAAGATTAAGCATCTTACCATATATTTAATAGGAATGTGTGTCCTCTGTGAATTGTGTTTTGGACACAAGCCCCTCCTTACCCCAATTTAGCATATTATTTTTCATTCTTCACCATTTGGAGAGGTTCTTTATGTATTCTGGAGCCTGGCGTTTTTTCAGTTACACATTACAAATCTTACTACCCTACAGGATGATTTGCTCATTTTAAATAATATTTCTGTATTAGCTTAAACTTTTTTTTCTTTAACTAGAAATCAAACTCATGACCTCATGCTTGCCAGACAGGCGCTGTGCTGCTAAACTATATCCCTGGTCCCTAAACTCATTTTCTAAATGTGACAGGGAGGCTTAACTTTATTTCTAGAACACTGAAATTCTAAACAGTCCCAAAATTATTTTTGTGACTTTGTTATTATAATTTTAAACTTCAAAATATTACAAGGAACAAGGGATTCCTATATTGTCTTTGCACAGATTCATCATGCGTTTACATTTTGTCCCATTTATTCTTATTGTTGTCTCTCTATATACAAATTGATAGATATCATGTTCATGTACATACACACACACACACACACTTTACTGTAAAATGTTTGAAAAATAAGGTATATTTTAACCCTAAATATTTTATAGTAGTTTTAGTAGACCTGACTTCCTCTTACACAAGGGTTAGGATTCACTAAATGCTATCACGTGATGCACATCTATAGTCACATTTTATCACTGTACCAATTATGTCCTTTTACACCAAGTATTTTAGGATACAGTTCACATTATTCACTGGCATATAATTTTTATGTCTGTTTAATCACCCTCTGTCATAATAACTCTTGTTTCTTGAATGTCACATTTTGAAGCTGTACAAGTCAGTTATTTTGTATAATACCTCTCAATTTGTGCTCTTGTGATATTCTCCAATAATGAGATTTCCTTTGTGTACATTTAGGGAGAAGGTTATTGTATTGACTATGTGTCCATCTTCAAGGGCACGGGCTTTCCAACACACGTCCTTTGTCAAGAGACCCATAATGTTGTTTTGTACCAATCCTGAAAATGTTCACTTTAATTGCTTTATTAATACGAAATACTAAGTTTCTCTATTATTGACATTTTCCATTTGTAATTAATATTTTGTGGGGAGATACTTAATAACACTTTCACTCAACTTTTTCTTTTTTTTTTCTTTTTTTTTTTTTGCGGCACCAGGGATTGAACTCATAACCTCGCGCCTGTCAGACAGGCGCTTAAGTCACTGAGCCAAACTCCCGGCCGTGGTTTTTTAAGGCAGAGTCACACTGTGTAGCTCAGGCCGGCCTTGCGCTGGCGTTGTAGCCCAAACCGGCCTCGAACTCACAATGCTCCTCCTACCTCAGCCTCCCGAGTGCTGGGTTTAAAGGCGTGCGCCACCACGTCCGGCTTCACTCAACATTTTAACACAAGTTGATGATTTCCTTCCTCATTTGTCATTCATTCCTTAGTCGGTAGCTGGCATCCTATGTTCAGGAAAAGTTTTCCCTTTACCCTCATTCTTTCATTCACTGACTTACATCAGTATAGACTCAAGACTCACATTGTACTCACCAGGTACCTTTATTTTTTAAGTAAACATAAAAACCATATCTAAATTTAGAGAAAAACTGCATATAGTACAGGGAGTTTCTATACTCCTATTCAATTCCTACAGAAGACAGTGCAGAGAACCTGACAGCCAGGGTCCATGCTAGGAATATTTCACATGGGTGTGGTACCTCGATTACAGTCAATGAACCAGCATGGATAGGCTGTTATCAGCTAAGGCATACTTCATCAAAACTCCCCAGGGTTGCTCTGATGTATTTGTTGTGTTCCAAGCCCCGACTCAGAGCACCACACAGCATTGTCATCTGACCTGAGGCTCTTTTAGATGGCGATTTTCCTTGCTTTTGATGCTGCTGACACTTTTGAGGATCACTGATCAAATATTTTGTAAAATTCACAACTGGGACTTATTTGAAATTCTACTCGGGATTACACTGCATCCTCCAGTTACTAAGGTCTTTAAACTCTGCCGTGAAAGTTCATGTTCCTGCTCCCTCCCCGAAGGAAAGGTGTAAATTCTGAGAATGGCTTTACCATGTTTATTTTCTTAGTCAAAATTCACTTCATTCACACATGAAGTGTCAGTTTATAAATGTAGACGACACTCAGAAACCCAGCTTACAGCGCCATCTATCATCCAGAAATGGAATTTAGGATCAGGTTACAATTAAATTGCTGGGAACCCAGCAGCTGTGGAAGGTGGAACTACTGATTGTGAAGAGATATCAGAGTCCCAGGAAGAACAAAGCTCAAGAAACCATTTGTTATGGACTTCAATAAAAAGCACACTAAAATTCCTTCCAAATTACTGAATTAGTAGAAGGTTACTGTACATATTCATAAAGTATAAAATGTCACAAGCTACAAGAGATTTACACATAATACCTCTCTAATGCCATACTACTTTTTTCCATTGTATTTTTGCATATTTGTATATCTTTGAGGTACATAATGTTTATATTTATCATGATGTACTGGTACATATACATAATGCATCTTAGTTATTCTTACATTCCTTTCCCCTCCTTTTCCTCCTCCTCCCTACATCTCTTGATCCTCTTCCCCTTTGCAAAAATGTCAATACATTCAGATTTTTCAAGATGTTAATACGTATTCAACTGAATCTACCGCTATACCCATTTAAATGAAGAAATTTGGATGTAGACAGATGTAAATATAGAGATCACAATTTAATAACATTTTCAATAGTATGCAATCAAATCAATATTTACCTATGTAGGGGTATTGATTTGATATATATATATATATATTGCATGAAATAAAACCTGTATTTAATCCAAAAAACTAAATATATGTATGAAATATCTACATTTTATATTCAAAGTATGTTTATTTGCAGAATCTCATAGTGATCTTTCCATATAATTACATAAACAAACACATTGTTTTTATTAGTATTCCAAAATATGTACACCCCTTAATTTTTCTATGGATGACGATTAACATTTACTTTCATTTCTTATTTTTCAAGATTGCAGATAATACAGCAGAAAACTCTCTCGAAAGTTTACATTTCATTAATAAAATTGGTAAACCCAAAAAATGCTGCAACAATATATAACCCAGTTTAAAAGATGTAAGTAGCAAGTTAAACATGCAATTATTAAAGTAGCAAGTTAAATATGCAATTACAACCCAGTTTAAAAGACGTTAAGTAGCAAGTTAAATATGCAATTATTAACCTTATCTACTAACAGTCCTTTTTCCCCAGTTGGTCTAAAATTGCTCTTTACCCAGTTTATTTTCGTTGTTTTATATTTAGAAATTTTTTTAATTTTCTCTTTGAAAAACTGTCTATTCATAAATTTAGTAAAGTTTGTATTAGTTTGCTTTTCAATTTTACGTCTATATATATATATATATATATATATATTCTTAGTATTAGCGTATACAGTACACATACAGCAAATATTTCCCGAATAGTTGGCTACTTGTAGCCTTACCTATTACGCCCATACATTATTGTTATAGAAAAATGCAGATATTTCTGATTTTATGTTATTCACCTATATTATCAAAAACATTTTATTGGTATTTTATACTTAAAACATAGTATTTCGTTAGATCTGTAATTTATTTCTATGTGTGGTCAAAGTGAAGACCCTGAAGTTACTTTATCAATGGCTGGCTGAAAATCCCCAACTCTGAATTATCCATCCTCTTGGGAGTGCGGATTTTTAGTGAACCAAGTTATCAATTTTGTAGAAAATAAACGAAGTAAAAAATGAAATGGAAAACCCTTGAAAGTTGTGCGGTGTCATTCTGGCGACTAACAAGCTTCCCGTGTGACTCCGCGGCTTTTCAGGAAGAGCCTAACTATTTCCCTCCAGTGCGACCCCCACCCCACCCCCCGATCACCCGGCGGCCGCTCCGAGGTCGGAACCCCGGCCTCCCGGCCCGATCGCGCGAGCCCAGCCCGGACCCCGCAGAGCGCCGCGCCCCGCGGCCCGCGCCTTCCAGGCTTTGTCCTTGACGCGGGGACTTAGACAAAGAAGTTTATTCCACCCGTGTTTTACACTACGCCGAACAATAGCAAGGACGCGGCGGTCACCGCGAGGTGACGGACCCTCCGGGAACGGTTTCCGTGCCCGAGTCTCTAACGGCGAGCGGCCGCCGCCGCCCCCGGCACCGCCCCTCCGCACGGACCGCGGCGGCCGCAACCCCACCCGGCCGAGACTCAGACCGCGGCGGGAAGGTCACGTGGGGGCCAGGCGGACGGCGGCCCGCGAGGGCCGATCCTGTGAGTCCTCACAGCCTTGCTGAGGTGCGCAGGTGTTGCGCCTTTGCCTTCCGGCTTAGTCTCCGCAGCCTGAGCCCCACCCACTGGAATTTAAAGCGGCCTCAGTTTCCCTTCCGAGGCAGGCAGCGCGGGACTGGCAGACCCCAGTGCTTAGGTCTGCTGGGATGCTGGACTTTCGGTGTCTGAACCCCCAGATCTTTTTTTCATCATAGAGTGAGACTAGCTTTTTCCAGAAGCCGTGAAAATGTGTTTTTAATATCCATCGATTTTATATTTATGTAAAAATCCATAAATAAAATTGTTTCTAGTATTTATTTTTAATATTAGTGCTTGCTATTCCTCCTTTACTCCCGCTGACCAGAATTGTTTTCAAATGTTTACATTTAGATCGCTGTTGGATTTTTTCGTTTTGTTTAATTGGAAATCGACATTATGACTTTATATTTGGTTCTCTGCTTTTGTTTTCCAGACGTTTTCGTCTGCTCCAGAAACAAAGAATCCTCCAGACATTTACACACCGTCCTTAAAATTCTCTGGCCATTACCAGTATAAAACTTTTCTTCTACTTAAAACTGTTTTTAATCCCCCAGGTTTAAGTTCCATTTAATTTATTGTAAAACAACGTAAGTTATTTGAGTAACTTAATATCGAAACAAATGCTGGATTTCATTACTGAAACAGTTCTCTTCGTGATCCCTGCTTCCCTTCGGGAGCTTGTTTGTGATTTAGCCCACCCTTCTTTCTCCTGTGCCGCCTCTCAGTTCAGCTTTTTGTGTGTCTTTATTGGCTCCTCACACAAAACAAGCAAGACTAGGTCTGTATTCTTTGTTATCTGCTGTAAATTATTTGCAATTTATATCTTTGTTCTTTTTCAATTCCGAAATTATTAGAGAAAGACATTAACAAAAAGCAAAGCAGACGCAGGGGGAATCCCAATAGGATAAAATTATTGCGGTGGTATTTAGAAATAACGTTCATCTCTATTTCTATAGTCCCGGAATTGTCTATAGAATATTCAGCACTACATGCCAGTGCTTAGCTACCTGAACTTTCAATTTTTGGGGGTAAGAAATTTGGTGGATAAAATTTCAATTTACATCTAGTGAAAAAATATATAACAAAGGACCATCTTCTACCACTGAATCCTACAGTTCATGATCACCACCATCATCCACACTTTGCTGATTGCCTTTTCCGACCTGCGTTTGCAGAATATGCATTTGTAACCTTGCTTTGTGTAGCATGTAAACCATGGTGACCATCGGGTTAATTTCAGCGATGTGTGTTGTTGCATAGCATTGTCATGCATTATTATTATTAGTGCTCTTTTGATTGGTTAGAACATTGTCACTCAGTGGAAAAAACATAGTATATGCTTATTCTACCCATTGCAGAGGGGAAGACACCAAGTGTGGGTTGTGTGAAGTAACACTGAGAGATTACAGAGACATTAAGTGAAGTCAGAACACTATCTGCTTTGTTTTCTCTACAGTAGCGTCCCCTTCACTATTGTGTGGGGATAAGAATCTCTCACTTTCTTGTTATCTCAGAGTCTTGTACCGTAGATGCTTAAATATTCAGAAAGCACTGATTTATCTATGATATTTATGGTATGGTAATCTATTTTAAGGATGTGTCATAATATATTTACTAAACCATCTAGGATGCTTTGATGGGTGTCTGTGTAACATTTGTTTTCCAGTTTTGTTTCTTTGATCTAGTTTAGTTTTAGGTTTACTCGTTGAAAAAAGAAGCAATGTTAAATACATATACTGTTCATTTACCTGCACTGGAGTCCAATTATTTTAGAGAATATAATTGTAAAATTTTAACTCCTGGATCGAAGCACATATGCCTCTGAAATTTTACTCTATGTAGTAAATTGCTACACAAGTTGTTAGATCTTTCCTTCTCCAGCTGTTTATTCATCTGTTATCTGCTTTGCTTTTTGCTTCGCCTTTCACATTCCTATGGTGGCATTTGTTTGAGGTTTGCCTTCTTGGCAGACTCATTGCAGGGGGCCAAATAACCAAAGGAGAAAAAAAAAGGAACCACAGAGCCGATGTGCCCTTTTGGGGTCACCACTGAGTGAGGCATTCTCAGAGCACACATGATGTAGGTGTTTACCAGAGGCTGTGGTGTAAGTGCTGCTCAGGTTTAATGCAACCTAAGTGGCTATTTTCAGAATGCTGATTTAGAGGAAAGTTTATTCTATACTTTCTTAAAAGGCAGTCAAGATTGATTTTTTACTACATGCAAAATTCAAAACATGACAGACAAACTTGGAGTTTTAGGGACAATCCAGGTTATCCACAGAGTCTCAGCCACCTGGTCTTTTTCCCACCATTCTTAATATACAGATCATTCTGGGGGGGTGATATTACTCCTCGAGTCTGGGGTAGGAGATGAGGGAGACCATGAGGAGTGACATCACATGCCTTCGGAGGGGGCATTCACCTGGAGCATTCCAGCTGTAAAATGTCCTTGCCTAACATACAATGGAATTCAAATATTCCGTTAGAATTTTCAGCTTTACCTGGGGCATTTTGGATGGATTCACCTTATCTTGAGCTAGAGCTGTTGACAATTACTAACTGAAATGTGATATGATTCCTTGGAAATGCTTGGTTCATATTTTTGACACATGCAGTAAATTAATAATTATTACCTATTACTTTAATAAGTAACCCCATGAATTTTAAACTATTATCTTAAAAATAAAAAGAAAATGTGTTAGTCCACCAGTTCTTAAAATGTCCTGCTAAAACTGAGAGTACACTTCAAATGGTCACATTCTTGTGGCAGGACAGTATCAATTAATACTATGTCATACAGCCACACTCAACTTTAAGTGTAAAACTAACAGTCATATCATGAGACATGTGTCATACGTTGATTTTGTGTCTCTGTTATCTGTTTTTTGTTTCACCTCTCTTCTTGTAATCTTTGATTTGGGGGCTATTACATTGATGAGTGTACTCTGTTGCTGTTTGGTGGGGTATATAAATCCACAAGTGCCAACTGGATCAAATTAGTGAACAGTATTGTACAAATATTCAACGTCCTCTCTGGTATTTTGTTTTTCTAATTATTCTATTCAACATTGATGAGAGTACAGGAATTTTGAAGTATAATTTTGAGCTTGTCTATTTTTAATTGAGAGTTATATTTTAAAGATGTGTTATTTTGAGAAAGAAATAAGAGCGGCTGAAAGAGCTAAACCCTTGATAGAGGGGAAAATAACAGATCCAAAACTATTTATAACTTAACTATGACAATAAAGTTTGAGATGAAGTAACAGAAAAGAGAAGGGAGGGTGTTTCATTGGTAAATAAAGACTTCAAAGCTAATTTTATTTTAAAAAACACGTATTATTTTGAGATAAAAATTAGACTTGATATAATCTCCTGATGTATTAGTAGTCATGTAAAAGCATCTCTCTTCTTTCTCTTTTTGCAGTGTTGGAATTTGAACCCGTCACATTCACGCTGAGCTACAACCTCAGCCTTGTCTTTCACTTGTTCTTTTATTTTTGAGACGGAGTCTTACTACGTAATTAAATTGCCTAAACTGCACTCAACTTTCAGTCTTTTCCTCTCAGCCCCTCCCAGAGTGCTAAGATTTCTGATACGCACCACCACACCTGGCTTCAAATCATGTCTTTATTTCTAGTACTATTTTTGTATAAAATCTACATTGATTTTTAATAGATCACCATTAAAACTCTCTTAGATGGTTGTTATAAAGGCATCTATTTATTATTTTATCATTACCTGGTGTACGCATTTATAGTTAATGTGTATTTCTGCGGACTCTTATTTTTATTTCCAGTCTGAAGCTCTGTCTTTCAGTATGTGTTCATTTTTTGGTTCAGAATCCCGGATATTTTGTTATGACCCTCTGCATCATGAGGCAATGCCATTGTTACCAAAACAGGACCATTTTGCCTCCTGCCTAGCACACCAATTTCTGAAACAAAGACTTTTGCAAAAGAGTTTATTCACGAGGTGGCCGAATGTCAAAACAAGAGAATAGGTCTCAAATATGACTTTCCTGAGAATAAGGCTTAGGGATAGTTATGAGATCAGGAAGCAGGGTGACTTAAGACATAGGTAAAGATGATTGGAGGTGACTAACTAGAAGTTCGTCCATATGTAATCAATCTTCATAGTTCTGCATAGGACAGTGTTCAAAAATGAACCTGAGGACAGCTTTTGATGTCCTACTGTCAAAGAAATGACTCATCAGACATTTTTTGAGGCCCAAGTGAAGGCTGGGTGACTTCAAAACAAGTGACTCTCAAGTCTCTGACAAGTAACCCACACAAACGTTTACCATCCCGACCCTGAGTCAGAGGTGTCTTGGGCAGCAGGGTCAGTGGGAGACTGATGTTCTGTTACTCAGCTGTGTGACGTTCAAAGTTGGTGATTTTTATTTATTCTTTTTATTTTATTTTACTTATTTATTTATTTGGTACCGGGGATCGGATTCACAACCTGCCGGGTGGGCGCTTACATCACTGAGCTAAAGCCAAAACAAGGGAACCCTGAGGGATTATGCAGGTTTCCCTGTAGTTTCACCATTGTCTGTTTCATGGTTTGTATCTAAAATCTCCCTTAAAAGCTGGAAGTGGGGCCAAGTTGGAGTAAGGTGGTTACAGGATGACCCAGGAAGGACTTACTGGGACCACACCTCCCTCTCCTCTCTTCTCTCCCGTCTTCTCCTCTCCTCTCCTCTCCTCTTTTCTTCTCCTTTCTCTTCTTTTGCCCTCTCCTCCTCTGGCCACAATGAGATGACCAGCTTTCCTCTTCCAACTACCATGAATGCTGTCTCACTGCAGGCCTTGAAATGACATATTCAAGTGACCAGTGACTGAAGCCCTAAAACTGTGATCCAAAATAAGCATTTTGTCCCTAAACTGATTTCCTCCTGCGTTTTGTCACGGTAATGAAAAGACAAATAAGGCAGTTTTTATGATTTTTGACTTTTCTGTTGACACCCACTCTAAAAGTTTGGATGTAAGTGATCAATCTATCAGAAAGCAACCAAAATTTCAGGGCATTTTTATTCATGTCCAAACAAGGAAAGCAATGAATGATGCAATTGCTGTCACTCTAGCAGTTATTGTAAGTTGGGAAAAAAATACACAAAATAATTTAGCAAAAATGCATTAACAAATACTGAATTGAAAATATTTGTCTAGGTAAATATATTAATAGAGCTGAATATTGTAAACTGAGAAAATTTACTTCGCTGGCCTCAGTGGGAAAATCTATTCAGAAGGAAGGAGAAGGCACAGATGAGTTAAGAAACACCGTGGTCCGCCAGAGGTCTGCGCAGTAGCTTGGCGATGGGGAGGCCAGAGAAGCAACTGAGATGGAAGTCAGGGTTTAGGTTCTGTCTTTGAAAGGAGCACGTTCACTTTCGAGTTGGAGTTTACTGGGAAGTTGAGAGTGTGAGGGGCCTGAGAGATTCATTACTTCATGCGTGGGATTCAATGTGAAGGAGAATCTTCTGTGATGGTCTTTGTCCGCTGCACGTGTGGGGACTCATAAGTCAACCACGCACGCCGTTTTCGTATTTTGTGATGCTGTAGTTCAGTGGGCATTAAGAAAGCTTGACTTTATCTAAGCTGCAGGGGAAGAGCTGCCCCCGGAACCTCTGCAGTAGTTGTGCCAGACCGTAGAGGAGGTCGAGGCTGGAAGCGGCCAGAGGGCATCACCAGACCCGGAAGGTAGGCGCCGGGATCTCAGACGCTGTCTGTCCTTTCCCTGCTGTTGGGAGCCCTTAAAGCTGGAAATTGACCGCACTGTGCAGGACGCAGCATGGCCGGGGCATCTCCATGCCAAGAACGAAGAGCAGGGACAAGCCACGTGAAGAGGCTGCTTCGGCCCGGAAAAGCACCAAGCCCCTAGACAACCCAAGCAGCGGGCGGCTGGGTAGCAGGGTTGAAATTGACAGCAGCCTTCTGAGTCTGTAAATAAAGTTGCTACAGTGGTCCCTCCGGAGAGCAAGGGCTCCACCTGACCCCAGCTTTGTCTCTTCCTTATTTTCTCATCCTCTCGCGGTCCTTTACCCCAAGGACCTCAAAAGCCGCCTCGGTCGCGGCAGCCTCCCTCTGTCCCTCGGCCGGACACCCCCGCCCCCCCAATCCGGAATGCAGATTCCTGTTCTCCCAGTCATTTTTCAGGCTTAGGAGCTGTGGCTCCTAAATTCAGAGTGGGCAGCTCACAGCGCCACCTGGTGCCCACCCGTCACTCCTGAGAACGGCTAAGGGAGAGCAGCGGGGAGCGGGTCCGGAGCTGTGCAGAGACCCGGGCCCCGCGTGGGCTGGCGGTGAGGTGGCGCGGGCTGCAGAGGTGCGCGCGGCGCGGGTTCGAGGCGCGGGGCGGCCGCCTGGGTGGGGCGGGGGTGCGAGGCGCCGGGCGGCTGCCGTGGAGGGGCCTGTGCTTGGTGTCCTTTTCCATGTCTGCGGTGTTCTAACGTAAACTTCACGGTGTCTGCAGAGGCTCGGGTCACAGCATGCATTTGGACATTCTTCCGTCGCACGGCCCCTTCTCCATTCCGCGGGTAGCAGTTCTGCGGCTGCCTGCAGTGCCTGTGGGTTAGTGTTTGCCATCTCAGTAAACAAAGGACATCACCTCGCCTTGGTGCGCTTTAATCTTTCCTGGGCAGCAGTGCATCCTCCTGGGGGGGGCGGCCCAGCCTTTGTGTGGCGGGGTGGAGGGGGAGGGGACGTCTGCGGAAACTGCTACCTGTCACCCAGCCGGCTGCTTGCTTTGGACTGGCCTGATAATACGGTACCTTTTCTCTTGGTGCATTCATTGGAACTTTTAAGCGTCAGAAGGTGAAAAATTACATATTGGTTTCATCTTTTCTAAGATGTGCATTCAATGTTTAATTTTTTTTCAACCTCTGACACTACCAGATACTCCAAGCTAATCGTGTTTATTCCCTTACCAGGCCTGCTACGCTCCTCTCTGCCACCTCCGTCACCGCCCCGCCGTGCGTGTGTGTGTGTGTGTGTGTGTGTCTGTCTGTCTGTCTGTCTTTCTGTCTGTTACTGAAGACTGAAGCTCGGGGCTTGCACACCCCGAGGAAAAGGTGTGTACCTGACCTACACCTCCAGTCCCTTATTCATTTTATTTATTCATCTTTCAAAAAAGGGTCTCCAAGGGCCGGGAGTTTGGCTCAGTGGCTAAAGCACCTGTCTGGCAGGTGCGAGGTTATGAGTTCGATCCCTAGTGCCGAAAAAAAAAAAAAAGTCTCTCTGGGTTGGGGATATGGTTGCGTGGTACAGCGCCTGCCTAGAAAGCACAAGGTCCTGAGTTCGATTCCTAGTACCAAAAAGGCGGGGGGGGGGGGGAGAAGAAGAAAAGCAGGTTCTCCCTGAGTTTTCCAGACGGGCCTAGAGCTTAGGATCATCCTGTCTCTGTCTCCCAAGTAGCTGGAGTTACAGGCACAAGTCAAGGCACCCAACTCTACCCACCATTTCTTTAAGGAATCCTGAATCCTAGCCGCTTTTATTGCAGAGTGGTGTCAGAAACAAGAGTCCTGGACACCAGGTGTCCGCATCACTCTCTTGATTCTACGCCTCTTCAGCTCACAGAGCAAAGAAATACATCTGTGTAGACAGTCACGCATACACACGTGAGCACGCCTGCGTGCGTGCGTGCATGATCCCCTACTGCCGTCTCCAGCACCGCCACGTGATCCGACCCAGTTCCCCAGGCTCATTCCACAGTTCCCATTGGCGGGTACATAAACACCTTCACTACCAATGGGCAGTTTTGCCCATTGATCTTATTCAGTTCAAAAACGCATGCATAATGGTTTCAGAATTGGTGAAACATAGCCCACAGAAAGCAACTTCACCAACTAAACACAGTTTATTTGCAACCTCGTCTCCTTTGGACGCCGAGTCTGTGCTATTTTCCCCTTACCTCGATCAGTTGCTGTTTCCCCCGTCCTTTCCTTGAGGTTTTGTCACACATCTGTGACACGGTGACGCTGCTTCTCCTGCATTGCCCCCTGGAGCCCCCTTCTTATTACTATTTTCTCCTTCACATGTACTTGGGTTTTATTTTTTCCTCATGTTACAATATTCTGTATGATGTCAAAAATAGTATCAGGTATCATACACAATCATTTTTCTGTTCTACAGAAATTGTCTTTGTTTGCTTCATGGTTTTTCTTTTTCTTCTATTTAAATTTTTTAAAAAGACAGAAACTTTCTGCACTTTAACTATTCAAATTTTGTGTCTGCCAGACC
>RJWM01006006.1:0-87544 GCA_004363535.1 Dasyprocta punctata
ATGGGAGTGGCTTCATCTTTGTATTGCATTAAGGCAATGTTAGGATGGGGAAATGCTTAGGACATGAGCTCCTCCATGTTTCCTGCACCAAGAAGGGTCTATCCTATGCTGGTGCTGAGCAAAATGTAAAATATAAAGTGCTCAAGGACTAGATGTTTTTAGATACATATTCACTGTGGACTTCTGCCAATAGTTTCTAGTTTTGTTGCACCATGGGAAGGGTGCCTTACAGAGGGGATTTCAAATCAGTCAGGACAAGGTACTGATAGCAGTTCATGTAAAGAAATATTCTTTTTTAAAATTTATTTCTTATTTTTAGAAAGATTCTTGATTAGGCTTCAGTTTTGTCATTCTTTTGACATCCACTATTCTCTTGGGCAGTCCTGGGAAGTGTCTGCTGTATCCTTTTATAAATCAGCTTGACTATTAATATTACCACTTAATCTTGACTATTTCAACAAATATGTGATCTGGTCTCTGCTCCCTTCTTTTTGCAGTGCTATCTGGCAACATATGTCACATATTCTGCATGATGTTAGGAACATAGACAATAGTGCAGTTTCTTCCCTTAAGAGATGTCTGGTCTTTGCAGTAAAATAACAAGACAAGAGATCAGTTGACAACAATTTCACGAGACTTGCCAGTGATATGGATAAAGTGCTGGGAAAGTATTGAATACTTTTTCCCCCAGTAAGTCCTTAAGATCGTTAACTATTGATTTTAAATCAAAGGATGTAGTTTCATTATCTGTAAATAGGCACTTAATTTGAGGCTTTTGGTCAGAGGAGTGGGGTTTATGGTCATCCATGGCAAGTAGTAAATGAGGATAGTCTCTTCAGTCTGCAAACTGAAAGCAAAGCATCCAAATTAATGCCTCAAAAATCATAAATATACACTTAAACTCCACCAAAATACTGCCAGTCACAGAAACTTATGTATATTATTCATTATAAGCAAATCTATTTCCAGAATTTAATAGAGGACCTCAAACTTAAGATTAATTTCAGCCCTCTGCTTTTACATTGATTGTATAGCTCAGGAAACCTTTTCCTTGAATTCATGATTTCATTAAATTTGATACCTATATACTCAATATCAGGTCCAAAGTTTCACCACAAGAAAACTGAAGAGTCAGAACGAGTAGCTGGGAGGACCTGGGGCTACAAGTCACAACTTCACTCAGGGAGGGAAGAGGACGTGAAAGCTTGATATGTCTGCAGGAAACTACTTCTCAGTTTAGGCTGATTCCCTTGCTAGCTTTTCTATTAAGATCTGATGACTCCTTTAACTACGTTTTCCACTAGACATCCAGATAACCATCCAGAAGACATATGGTGCTAATGTTTCTTTGGCCTTTTATGAACAGAAGCAGCCGGTAAACAGAACAAAAATTTTAGAAAAGAACAAATGAGCCTTAGGGCATTGAAGCTGTTATCAATCAGTCCTGGATTCTTCAGGCTTCACTCATATATTATACTAACCAGAGTGAGAACATGGGGTGGGTTGTACTTTGAGGGCTTTGCTGGGACTTGTGCTACCTATGGCAGGGAAAAATGCAATCTCTTCCATCATGGTCATATATAAAAAGAGTCTCTGTTCTTTGCGGGGAGATTGTACGAGAGGCTTCAAGGAGGTGGAAGGTTGGTGTTGGCTTTGCTGGCAGTGGGTAAGGAGTCGCAGGGATTGGTCAGACTGCCCTTACCTTGCTCTGTTTGTTCTCGGAAGATGCCCACATTTCATTTTATAAATTAAAGCCATGATAACTAAGCTTGGAATAATAACTCACAGTCTTATTAAGTGTGAATTTGTTTTCTCAACCAATGTCAAATTAGTTGGAATGTACATTCTTTTGTCTACCACATTAAGCGAATTCCCCAAGTCTTCTGAGACCATCTCTATTTCATTGGAAATGTTTATTGTGATAATCCTACTGTATTTTGGATGCTAAGCATGTACCTAGTATAGTGTTAGGGACTTTGCATTCATCATCTAACTTGAGTCTTAAAAACAACATGTTGTCCTTCTGGAGATAAAGAAACTAAGACTAAGAGACATGAAGTAACCTCTTTGATGGTCTACCCAGGTAGCAAGAAGAATCAGAATTTTAAATCCTTCTTCTCTGATCTAGAGCCTTTCTCTGATCTTTCCATCTTTTCTGAAGGAGTATGGGTGTGAAGAGTCATCATTGTGTTAGTTTTTCGTTATCCTGAGGTAATGTTAGACAAAACTGATGAAGAGTGTGTATTCCTCATGTAAAACTAACGACTTAAAATGTACCTTTTTAGGGTCACAGTATCTGAAAAGAATGAAGTTTTCATTTTTCTACAGGACTGGATAAGCCTCAAAGGATTCAGAGAGTGTGAGCCCGAATTTTGCATCTTTGGCATGGGAAATTCAGAATAGCCCTGGTCTAGTGCTCTTGGCACTTTGGCCTCATGGAATGGAATGAGAGGCAGGGGACCTGGTCTGCTTGGAATGCATTCTTTGATGTGTGCTGAAGACGAGAGAGGAAACTTACTGCCAAAGCCTCAACCCTTACGTGCCCTAGAAAACATTTTATTCTCTTTCAGATCTATAATTTAAACATGAGGTGAGTGTTCTGAAAGAGGAAGGTGCAGCAATCATTCTTCTGAAAGAAATGAAGATTTCTATATCCACTGACAAAATGTACTCCATTAAGCAGCTCAAATAAAACTGTCAGTTGATTTCTTTATAAATTTTCCAAGACAGCCACTGCCAGCTGGTTCCTCTCCATCTACAGGTTGAGATAAGAAGCTCTGCCTCATGTTATTAGCTTGCAGTTCTTCAGAGGAGGAGCTTATCACATCAGGTGCCTAAAGGAGACAAGCAGTCCTCCTCTCCCAAGCTCTGTGTATAAGGTGCAGATTTGACCCTATTGTCTCTGCCTTCCCTTCTAGTTAACTTTGAGAACAAATCCTCCTGCTGACAGTGTCTGACATAGCTTTGTCTAGTCATGCATGTACTCACAGGCCTTTATTCCTGGGGAGGATACTACTTCTTCCCAGTACTTTCTAGGGTTTTCTATTTATCTATGTGCTTCCAAATATACTACCTCATTTATCCTTCAATTTGAGTCTATGAGTAGGCATTATTATCCTCAAATAATGAAATTAAGGTTTAAGGGCCCTATAGTTTATAAATTCAGTGCTTCAGTGTCTGCTTAGGATCCCCTTCCTCAAACAGCACCCTATTCCTGTCCTCACTTGATAGAAGAGGAGAGGAGTATAGTCAGTCCTGCTTTATAAGATACTAATCCTAGTCATGAGGAATCCACCTTATGACTTAGTCACCTCCAAAATGCCCCATCTCCTACTATAATAACCTTGGGGATAGCATTTCAACATTATGAATTTTGGAGGACACAAACATTCAGACTTTTTTTGATGACTGGCTGTTTTGAGGAACATTAATCAGGTATGTTGTAATATGTTTTAGCTATTTTCTTGTTGCTAGGAAAAAATACCTGACATCCACAACATAAAGGAGGAAAGGTTTATTTTCCCTCACAATTTGTAAAGGTTTCAGTACACAACTGGCTGGCTCCAAGTCAGGGCAACATGGAAGAGGAGAAACAGTTCATGGCATGGCAGGTAAGAGGCAGTAAGTTTTTCTTCCTCCTTCCCCTTTTTATTCTATCCAGGCTACAAGTCTATTGGTTAGTGCCACCAACACCCTCTTTAGTAAATTCATCATCCACACCCAGAACTATACTAACCCAATCAGTAGGCTGATCCAGTATCACACACCCATGATCCAGTCACTCCCAAAAGCTCTACCTCTGAACCCACGAGGCTTTAGGGAACATTTTAGATATAAGCCGTAACAGATGTGCTTTATTGGAATTTGTCTAATATTTTTCTAAGGACTACTCTGTTAGAGGTTTTTTGGAGGAAAATCACCAAAGTAAAGTGCCGTTTTCATTAAGTATCAAGAATACATGCTATTTCTATAATCTATTGCTGTTAAAGTTGACTTTGGTCACTTGGCTTAGTTTGTATCAGGCTTCTGTACTGTGAAGTTATTTACTTTTCTCTCATTCAATACTGTACTATTTGGAAGCAAGTCACTGTATAGCCCACACTTAAAGGAATGAGGAGTTCTGGGCCATGGTATCTCCATAAATCATTTGGAATATTTTTGCATAGAAGAATAATCTCATTCATTTACTCAATCATTTACTTACATACCAAATATAGACTTATGGATATTCATTTTTCACATCAAAGATTATTTAATCTACTTCCACGATAAGAAAGTAGGTTGATAGAGTGTCATCTTGTACTAGTTAAATAGTAAATTTCAGGTTATTTTAAAAGGGTAGTGGTCTGTTTAAAAGGTACAACTTTTCTGTGCTTCATTTATTGACTCATGAAATAGTACTACTGGAAAAAAATCACTTTTATTTTACTGATGACATACCAAACGTAATCACAGCTGGTATGACATTACTACCCTACTTCATTTCTTACCTGTTTTATCTCTCTACTTTGTTTTCACCTGGTCAGGCACCAAGGGAAGCCAGCACCTTCTCTGTGAATCAAAGAAGTGTGTCCATTCCTGTTCTGAATTTAGACCAGCACTTTGCAGCTCAGGATACCCAATCCAAGCCAGGGTGCTCTCATTTTCATAGCATAGTGAGAACCAATGAACCATACGCTTCTTTTTTAGGGCACAGAGGGAAGAGTTGGTAATCTTTCATGTCTTGAGACTTATTCAGGAATGAGAATAATGTGATACTTTTGTTTTCCTTTAAGTACATTTTGGGATGTGTGTGATTCATTTTGGCAAGAAGGGCCAACCATATATGGCATCAAACTGTAGTGTGATTTGTGTAGATTTTCAAATTGCAATGATAAAACCTTGGGATTTGCAGTAACCCAGCATGGGAGAACCTGATTAGTAAGACTTGGCAGTGTGACTAAAGTCTCATCCACCTACCCACGGAGTCGGAGTGAACATTCTGTGCCACACACTGTGATGAACACAGGTCTCCTCAGCATGCCCTGACATTTGCCAGCAGAAGGCAGGATGGAGACCTTATCTTCCTTCCCTTCTCTAGACTTTGGTAGGGTAAATAGTTGGTATGAAGCAATAGAGTTCCACCGTCTGACATTGAGAAAATCTGCGTGCACATCCAATCCTTTTGTGAATAGTCTTGGCTTTTAGGTAACATCATTTGGGTGAAATCATTCGGCTCCATAGGGTATTAGGAGCTGCCAACCAGATTTGCTTTCCTATCTGGTGCTGCTCCAAGATGGCAATCGTTTTGTATCATTATTTCAATTACACATTCTACCTTTCTGGAACACATAAAGTGTGGTCAGAGCCTGGCATTGCACACGGTCCTGCAGAGACAGAAAGCTGCCAAATAATACTTGCTTTATAGGTGAAAGGCTGAACTTCGAAGAGTGAAGTGAGGCTGTCTCAGTCAATTTGATCACGGGGAGTGGAGGGTTATATCTGACATTATTGTCAAGCAGTATAGACAGTGGAAAACAACTTTCACATGATAAAGGAGATTTGAGTTGTCATCCTACTTTGTCACTCATTAACCGTGTGACATGAAGCAGTTGCTTAACCCTTATGCATTTCTTTCCTCATCTGTAAATTTAGAAATTCTGACTTTAACTGATTTGTCTATGAATTAAAAGAGACAAGGTATGTAAGAAGTCTGGAACATAATAGGGAATCGATAAATTACAGTAGCTATCTTGCCATCATCAAAGTTTTTGGTATTATATTCCCTATGATTAAATTGTCAAGATTCTGAAATTCATGAGGTATATATGGCTAACTTCTCTCTCTTTGGGTTTAGCTTCCATAAAACATATAGTCACCAACTTATCATGGTTCAATTTATGATGTTTCAATTTTATGGTACTATGAAAGCAATATATACTTAATAGCAACCATACTTTAAAATCTGAATTTTGATCTTTTATCAGGGCAGCATTATGTGGTAGGATACTCCCTCATGACATTGGGCCATACCAGCAAGCCCCAGCTCTTAGCCACACAATCACAAAGTTAATGAAAGCACTCTATTGTGCACTGTATTGCTAGGCTGTGAAGTTTAGTACATTAGATACATTAAGAGCATTTCAATTTATGACATTTTCATCTTCTGATGGATTTATTGGAATGTAATTTAATTGCAAGTTGAGGAACATCTGTATTGTCTTTCACAAAAGAACGTGTCTTTCTGACTCACCAGCATTTCAACATTATTTGAAATTCCTGTCTATAGTAGGTTAATTTGTTACAACACATACTCACTGGTTTTATTTATGTTCCATAATGAACATTTAAAAGATCACTGGCCTTAGATTTGAGCTATCCCTTGCTCAAGTAAAGAAATACTGTATTTTTATACAGAGATTGAAACTTGACTGTGATATCATAGTACTGACACATTGGCAGTACTGTGAGAGGTTTAGTTTGGTTCATCCTGGCAGACTGTCCCTCAACCTTCAGGTGTTCTATTGTAGGTGGTTCTTTTTCCTTTGTCTCCTCATAAGCAAAAAAAACTCATTGCCCTCAGGTTGACTCTAAGTGAGAAGTTTCCTTGTGGTCTTACCTGATATATAACCCCAGATGCTCTATCTTATCCCTACTAATTTTTTTATTTTAAAGGAAAAAACAATAAAACAATGATACGGAGTTTCAAGATAATAGGAAATTAACAGTGATTAATATATTGAATATTGTTATCTTCAAAGTAATTGCTCAGATGGCAAGATATAGACATGCAAAGTTAATCAAACAATACAGCACGTATCATTCTTTTCAATGAATTAATAGAAATTGGTAGCATAATTATCTTAGCTATCTTGTATATATATATACATGTATATATTTTTCTTTTCCTTTCCTTCTTTTCTCCCTTGTTCCATCCCAGTTATTCGTTCCTTTTGAGCAGTTTCTTTTCCTTTCACTATATTTTGTACATTTGGATCTTATTTGTTCTTTCAGTTTCTTACACTAGGGAGATAACACAAGGTTTACACATGCAAGTCTGATTTATTTCACTTATGAATACGGTCTCTAGTTGCATATATTTACCTGTAAAAGCCTCGAGTGTATCCTTTTATATAGCTGTGTAGTACAAATTAAAACAACAGTGTGATTCCAACTCACCCCAGAAAGAATGGCTGCCATCAAGAAATCAACCAGTACAAATGCTGGAGAGGCTGTGGGGAAAAAGAAACACTTCTCCATTGTCGATGGGAGTGCAGACTGGTGCAACCACTGTGGAAATCAGTGTTGAGATTCATCAAAAAACTAGGATTAGAGGTTCCTTTTGACCCAGCTATTCCCCTTCTGTGTATTTTCCCAGAAGAATGAAAAACATGCCACGGTGCTATATGTGCATTCATGTTTATAGCAGCAAAATTTGTAATAGCTATATCCTTACTGATATGATCTGTATTCTTTATTAGTAAATCAATGAACTTTTTTTCTGCTCCTCTCTCTGAAATAACGTGTACACAATGTATAATGTGTTCACCATTCATCTTTCTGCCTTATCTTCGCATTTTTGCAGAAACTAATGATAATCATCGTATATTATCGTTTACATCTTGCTTGATAATTATTTGTATATCTATTTTATTTAGCTTATTTAGCAATATAATAATACTAGATTGTGAGAACCTGATGTTCCCTTTTATAACACATTTTTGGGTACCTATCATTCCCTGTTTTGGATGTACTACCAGAAGTTGTCACAGAGGATGGGGAATCATAGAACAAATAATTGGACATTAAATAATGAAGGTTTATATTAAATATTTATCCAAAATGCTATGAGAATATAAAATGGAAGTAATTAATTCAGAACAGATGGTATAGTAGGTGAAAGGTCAAGGAAGGTGACACTTGTGTTGTACCTTGAGGTTGAGAAGGAGTTCACCAGGATTGAGGAAAGAGAAACATTGTAATTACAAACTTTCCAGATGGCACAAGCAATGTTTTGGAAATAATGTTTTATATGCAATATGGAAGGCATTTGGGACTATTTATTTTGGAGAACAGGTAAAGTATTTGAACAGGAGATAACCTCTTGTTTAGATAGTAGCAAACTAATATATAAAATATTCAGGGAGAAATTTTGGACTCAATGGATTTTTCCCCCAACTAAGCACTCAGCTTGGGCATGGGTTGACCTAGAGGTGTTACAGTTTAGATCAAGAACATACCCTGAGGCCTTGTGCACTCATAGGCATGGTTTTTGGAAGGTGGTTGAATCATAGAAGTGATATAGCTGACTTGCTGTTCGGAGGTGGCATCTAGTTGGAAGAAGAGAACCACTGGGAGCGTGACGTGAAAGGGTGTATCTCCCTTCTCTGCTCTTGGCTTCCCTCTCTGCTTCCTAACCACCATGACAAGCTATGCCTCTCTGTCACACTGTTCTGTCTGGGAGCTGGCCCCACTACAGACTGTGAGCCAAACTAAACCTCTCCTTCTCAGGTGTCAGGTATTGTGTTCCAGGAAAGAGAAAACGATGTAGACATGTAGTGAATACATTATCATTAATTTTTAGTCAGGAAGAGGCTGAATGAATATCAGAAACTATAAAAGACAGATTTCCAAATGGAAAGTTTAAAATACTTTAAAATCATTTTTTGCAAGTGGTTCTGCATAAGCCAGTATGACTTTGATCAAATTGATCACAACATTATTAGACTAAGTAAATGTCTTGATTCTATCTATACTGCTTAGCATAGGAAAGGTACTCAATAGATGTTGAAGTCAAGTTGATGAATAAACTGTATTCAATAGACTGGTTTCTAAATAGAAATTTTGTGGAATATTTTCAATTGTTCAGCTTTCAAAAACTCACTGCAGGGATTTGGGAAAGGAACACTTTTATTCCTCACTGGTGAGAGTATAAATTAGTGCATCTTTTCTTCAGGGCAATTTAGCTTTTTATACAAATAGTTGCAGCATTTCATATCTTTTGATGTAGTAATTCTACATGTAGCAATTTCTCCTAGGTCAATTCTTGTAAATTGTATAAACTTTATCTTCAAGGATTAAAGATATTTATCACAGAAATACTAATTATGTGAAAATTTTGAAATAACCTAAGTGTCCATCAATTTGTAATTGGTTAAATAAGTTATGACAGTTTGCAACATGGGTAAAAATGTTCAAAACCTATTGTTGACTTTAAAAAAGTTTCTTAAGTTCCATAATACTAGTTTAATCCTAGATACGCATTGACTTCTTATGTATTCAGAGTAATTTTTTCCATAATAAACATTTTTGTAAAAATTTTAAAAGGCAATAAAACAGAAAGGCAACCTAAAACCTTTTTGCATGTCTGTCTCTGTTCCCTGGGAGTTACAGCCATCACAGTACAACATAAGGACCATAGAGGAGCAAAAACCAGTAACCAGGTCAATAAGGAAGAACAGAGAAGTTCTAAAGGTGAATTTATAGCTGGGAGGACAACCTTTCTCTTTGGCAAAAATACTGCATTTCAGATTTAGAATGTGTTGGCTAAAAATTCATATAAGGAACTTCCCTTTTTTATAAAAAATTTTCTGCTCTAAATGAACTCATCTCACTTGTACTTCCTAAAGTTTTCCTGTTCTTTTCCTCTTCTTTATCTACCCTTTCACTCACTGCATCCAACAAGCTGGTGCTAGGTGATCCTATGGATGCATCATAATTATAATGGATGCTCTGTTGAGGTGGGGGTTTGGGCTTATACTGTTTGTTATTGAAGTGGTCCTACTGGATTTTATACCACTGCTACCTGCTCTTTCATGATTTTAAATGGAGAATTGGCCCATGAAGGAACAACCTGATTGGATAAGGATCTCTGGAGCTATGGTACCAACTGCTTTTGTGGCAAGGGGACACAACAATAGGACTGGGTAAGCAAAAGTGACTGCTTCTCCTTCTCCTCCTCCTCTTCCTTCTCCCTTTATTTCTCCATCTCCTCCTCTTCCTTCTCTTTCTTTTTCTCCTCCTCCTTTTTCCTCTTTGTCTTATTCCAGGTAACTAGGACCTGGTTGAGATAATTATCCTGAGCTTCTTTTATATGATTTTATGATAACCATGTTCTTTCCTCCTCTACTAGAAACAAAGATCACACTCAATAGCAACCAATCTATTCTAACTTTAATACTATATTTATGGAGAAATATTTTATTTGTATTTATCCCATGAAAAGTGAGAAGCTCAGTTGTAGGATCACATCTATTTTATTTTTCCAACAAAATTTGAACCATGTAACAGACAATGATATGATTGCTGTGATAGCAACAAAGAATCTGTGAGTATGGTAAAGGTATGGTTCTATTTAGCAATGGTTTCTATATTAACTCAACAAATACCTACATATTCAGGCATTTTTTAGCTGTGGACACACAAAGAAAAGGAAATCATAATTTATGCATTTAAAAAGAGGAAATGGACTTCTCTAGATAATTCCAGATCATTAAAGTCTGTGTCTAGCACAAGGATAAGAATGCACACATGTTGGAGAAATACAAAGTGGGATTTTTAGGATGCTGGTGCTGAATAAGTGTAGGCTATAGGATGAAGGGAGCCCATGTCTTAGTTACTTTTCTCTCATTGCTGAGACAAAATACCTGACACCTAAAGTTAAAGAGAGAGAGGTTTATTTCACTCACAGTTTGTGGAGGTTTCAGTCTGTAATCAGTTAACTCCAAGGCAGGGTGGTGAGGTAGAGGGGTAACCATTCATGGCACTGGAAGATACCAAGGCAATGAGAGAGGATGCCTTAGGGCAGGTGCCTGCATGCAATATAAGGGACAGAAACAGGCTTCTCTCTCTCTCTCTCTCTCTCTCTCTCTCTCTCTCTTTCTTTCTCTCTCTCTCTTTTTCTCTCTTTCTCCTCTCTTGTTGCAATGAGAAAAGTAACTAAAACAGCTCAGAAGTAAATCATAGAGTAGAAAGGAGATAGGTGAATAAATGGGGAAAGGTAAGACCATTCCAAATGAAAGGCCAGCATGAGCTGACATGGAGGTATAAAATTCATACTGTGTCAGGGAATTAGAATATGAGTGGTGTAGGCTTTATAAGGAGATAAGAATATAGAGTTTGCATAATAAGGCTTGGAGAATACTGTGTTCCTTATTAGTGAGTTTTATCCATAAGCAATGGAAAACTATTAGAGAATTTTAAACTGCAACATTACATGTCATATTTGAATTTAAAAATGATCAGTTTGGTGGACATAGATTTGCATAGGAAGGAACCAGAGTAAAGTTAAAAGTTAATATAGAATAAAGTTAAAAAGCTAATATAGCTCAGGTGGTGGATAGTAAATATACAAGCTTTAAAAAAGGCTCAGGCGATTAGTAAGCAGGAGGGTAGGATTTAAAGAAATACTGGAAGGAGATAAAATTAGCAGGATTTAGGGGTTAATTTGATGTCATGTGTGAAAGCACAAAGAAAAACATCTAACTTTCAGGCTGTCAGAGCCTTGTGTGACAGTCAGATGCTTCTTAAATTTGCATATTACCGTGCACAGTTGTTCCATTGTCCAGATCACAGGAATCAATCTGTTTGGTTCAACACTAGAACAGATTAGTTGAATGCATTTTCTTTTTAAAAGAGTTTGATGTGAACATTTTTCATCTGAGCTTTTACCTCCTCTCTTTTTAGAGACTTGAGGAAAAATAAAAAGAAGGAAAAGAGTTCCTATGCTTTTATGAAAAGCATGCATTTGGAAACTTTTTTAAAAGAATCAAACTATAGTCTCCTTGATATTAAAGCATTAGAGATGGATGGCCCAAATCAGTTTTAACATTGTGTATGAAGAATTAAATATTAGCAAGCAAAATATTTGCTGCTAAAGGAGTAATTTCAATGCCTAAGTAGGTAAAACCCAAGGTAGTTAATTAGACTAAGTGCTTCTGAAGAAGGTTCTTTTGGAATATTGCCAAGAGGGATGATTAAGAATTTAGAAAAATTAATTTAGCATCCAGGGAAAGCTGAAAGACACCCAATGATTCATTGAGTGACTGTTAAGGACATTTTGGCATCTGAGCTGTAAAACAAAGTGCTGCCCTTGTGTGAATTATAGTTTACTAATGGTTCCTTGGAGGGAGCTGCTAGGCCCAGGGCTCATCTTTCCTTCCACCTGTTCTCTTGGGGTAGGGGAGGTATTAGGGAAGAGAATATGGGATAATGATAAAAGATTGGGAAATATGTGCTTATCTGAGGGCCTGTGGAGGAGGGTAGCACTTTTCTCCTTAGTTATGCTCTAAACCACAATGTGATTAATTTTCCTGATATCTGTTCATCTTTGAACTACCTAGCCTTAGTAACAATAAAACCACCACGAATCTCTTTAGCTGAGTATTAGTGTTGATTCAAGAATATGCTGGTGTGGTTAAATTACATCAAAGATGAGGTTATGTTAGTGAGGCAAGTGGAACTGGGTCAGTATGAGGGGTAGAGATAAACTCTTTGCCTATCCAGAGCTGCTGTCTACTTTTATTCATCCTGCTCCACAGGAAAACAAGGGTTAGGGAGGATCAGACTCTGGTTTCTTCAATGAGAAACCCTGATGAGAGATCAGAAGGAGAGAGGAGTGTGAGATTGGGGCAATTTATCTCAATTTCCTCAGTGTGGGTCTTCTCAGTTTAGATATTTCAGATCCAAAGATTAGAGCTCCTTTAAGGTGAAAATGTCCACACAAATCTCCCCTAAGTTCTGAAAACCACCACCTTTCTTTCTAAACTGAGGTCAAAGGGTAGTAACAGGTCCTCTCTCTTCCTTGTTTTTTTCCTGTAACAGTGGTTGTTTAATGTTAGCATATATATGATTCACCTCCAGGACTTGCTTGACCCCATCCCCAGAATTTGTAACTCAGGAGGTCTGAGTAAAGCCTGACCATATGTGTTTTTAACAAGTGATTCTAAAGCTGGTCTGAGTACTATGTTTGGAGATACACTTCTGACTTTGGGAGAAATTCCTTCATTACATCAACCTTAAATTACTCTCATATAAGTCTTCCATCTACTTTCCAATGAGATCCTCACTGACAGACTAGACTTCATTATGTCTCCTTTTTGGGACTTGATAATATCCCCTGTAGAAACTATCAGATGACCTACAATGGAGAAGGTCAATAGAAGTGAACTTTTAACAGAATTAGCGCAAAATGATCTATATCCAACATGAAAGAGAGACTGGGAGGAAACAGGATGTCACAGAGAGGGGCCAGAAATACGGCAGCGTCTTAGTTTACTTTTCTTGTTGCTGAGACAAAATACCTGAGCTCAAAGTAAAAGGGGGGAAGGTTTATTTAGCTCACAGTTTGTAGCGGTTTCAATCCATAATTAGCTGGCTCCAAGGCAGAGTGGCGCATGACAGGCGGACAACAGTTCACGGTGGCAGAAGACAACAAAAGCAACAATGGACAAAAAGACTATCCTCTTTCTGTCCCTTATATTGTATTCAGTCTACCAGGATTATGGTGGAGCAAATCCAATCAGTGGACTGATTCAGGAATTACCCACCCTTAATTCCAGAACTCTTAAATCCAGCTTTGCACTACAAATAAATTGCACACTCTAGATTCAGCCTATGAAAACGCCTCTGAAAAAATCTTGTGATCACATGAGGCTTTGGGGGGACATGTAGATACAAACCATAACAGGTAGGGATAGATGCCATGGAAGAATGTCTGCCTCTCCTTATAACCATCCACATTTGAGGTTTGTAGAACATTTAAAAAACTACATTATGTGAGACATAAAAGTATCAACTTACTATTAGTCCTTGAAAGTCCAGAAAATACTGTGTGGCACTTGTGACTCTAGATGAATCACTCAGGTTGTTGAAAATTAATTATGTATCTGGTCCTTGCATAAAAAGAGAAATAATCCTTATCAACTCTTATTTTTTCCACTCCTTTCATTTTTCCTCCGTCCCTTCTTTTCTGAAACCTCTTCTCCCACTTTCCATACACCAAAGCATTTTTGAGTGAATGCGATATTCTAAAGAATGCAAAATCCAAATTATTTTATAGTTACACAAACAAAAGGGACACAGCATGAAATATTTGGCTTACGAGTCTAGCACTATTGCCTCTGCAGCTTTTCAGTAAGGTATTATTTTTCACTTAAATTCAGAGACTACTAACTGTCTTATATTCAACCCATGTTCATGTAGTCATTCTTGTTATATATTAGCTTTAGAAAAATGTTGAAAATTACCTTAGGGTGTGAACTCACACTTATAACTTCTCTCCTAACCATAAAAGTAGACACACCATATACCTACTCAAAGTTATTATATATTCAGAATAATTTCTCTAAGCAAGTGCAATTAGAAAATTATACTAAGAAGGACAATAGGTCTTTGAGTTCAAAAAAAACTGCAACAGCATGATGGTGTCAGTGTTCAGCTAAAAAACATGTTTCCCATGGCTCTAAATGCCAATTAGTATGATGTAGAAATTTCTGACACAAATGAGGGGTGTAAATGTCGGCATCATTAATTATCTCTAGCTGTTAATTAGACAGGAGGTGCATCACTAGAAAAACTCAGAATATCCAAATCTGTTAAAGGATTGTTAAATAAACCTTCATAACCTCATTTTGATTCAGCAATAGAACTGTCAGGAAAAGACACCTAGTACATATAACACAAGTATTATTATGCTCTTTACAGATCCCATTGATGTGTTTTTTTCCAGTTGATTAGGTATTGATTTCTCCTAACTAAAGGAATCCTACTGTATTTTGAGAAAAGAATATTGTATTCATTATGTACAATTTGATGAAACTATTATGCATGTACATTGACCTCCTAAGCCAAGGAGCAGTGTCTTACTGTCTTGGTTAGTTTTCTCTCATGGCTGAGACAAAATACCTGAGCCAAAAATGAAGGAAGGAAAGGTTTATTTAGCTTACAGCTTTTGGAGGTTTCAGTCCATACTCAGCTAGTTCCAAGGCAAGGTGGTGCTGCTAAAGGGCAACCGTTTATGGTGGCCACAAGTGACAAGAGTGAAAAAGGCAAAAAGGGAGAAGCATGCCTTCTTCCCTCCCTTGTACTCTACACTGGCTACTTGTCTCTGGGCAGGTGCGGCACTCACGCCACCAATGAACCAATCACAAATGCTAGAATCAGCTGCCTCCATGACTCCATGAGGCTTTGGGGGAACATTTAAACACAAAGCATAATACTTAGTGTCTTAGTTACTTTTCACTCATTGCTGGGACAAAACACCCAACACCCAAAATTAGGGAAGGAAAGATTTATTTCTTACAGTTCCTGGAGGTTTCAGTTCATATTTGGCTGGTTCCAAGGCAGCGTGGCATGGCACCAGGGCAACACTTCAAGGGAGCAGCCAGAGCAAAAAGGGGCAAGAGCCCTTTTCTCCCTTATATTGTACACAGGACACCCCCCCACCCCTCCAGGGTGGGTGTAACATTCACAAATCTCCTTGCCTGCCTTTGTACAGGATGAGAATAGTTACAAAGTAAGAACTCTGGCTCCCTGCTGAGTCTCTCAGTTAAACTTCTGACCTTCTCCAATTGACACAATGAACAGGTAACTGCTTGTGCTCTATACCCCAGGCTGTAGAGCTGCTGAGTTGCTTAATTAAGCTTCTAGATGTCTCAAGTTGACACAATGTATCAACCATAACACTTAGTTACTTTCTTGTTGTTGGAACAAAGTACTCTACACCCACAAGTTAGATGAGGAAAAGTTTATTTTGTCTCACAAGCAAAGGTTTGGATCTATAGTCAGCTGACTCCAAGTCAGAATGGCATGGCAGAGGAGAAGCAATTCATGACAAGGCAAGGGGAAGTAGCGAATAATCGAGGGATATGTATATACCCTTCTAGGACATGTCCACAGTGACCCACCTCTTCCCACCGGGCTTCGCCTCCTAATAACACACCCAGTTATAAAACAATCAGTGAACTAATCCAGTGTCACACACCCATGATCAAGTCACCTTCCAAAGCCACATCAATGAGCCGTGAGGCTTTGTGGTGGTTGTGGGGCACATCTAGATATAAGCCATAACAAACAGTAAGTTGACGAATGTTAGCCAACTGGATGCGTTCATAGTGAAATCTGCATCTTTGTGGGTACATATTCACACTGGAAGTATTCTTTCAGTAGTTTCTGCTTTTGTTGCTACCTATTTGTAAGTGTATTTTTACACTTCTCTCATAACCTTTCTTATCTCTTTAATATTTTAGTTCTTTTGCTCTAGCTTTTTCTGTTCCTTGAAATCTAAGATCTTTCACTCATGTAAACAGCTATGACTAGAATGAGTTTTCATAATTAACTTTCTCAAGTGAGGTATAATTTGAAACTTATAAGGCTAGTGAAGTAATGCTGGCCAGTACCACTCTTTCTTTGTAATTTATGATTACAGATGAATCATATTCTTCTGGTTTACCTTCTCGGACAATTGTTGTAAAGGTAGGGCAGCAATAGAATTTATAGGACTGGTTTTTGTGTGTGTGAGACTTTGAATACCAGATAATTTTTCCAATTTCCATTTCTTAAGATTATTGCAAACTTCTGATTAACAAGTAACAATAGTAATGTTGATAATTTTATAGAAAACATCATATATCCTGAGACAACCTGGCAAATAACTAGTACTTTATGGGTTCTTGGTTGCTTTTGTTTGTTTGTTTTGTTTTGGTGGTGCTGAGGATTTGTGGTGGTTAGTGTTGGGTGTCAACTTGATTTGCTTTGGCATATACTCAGGGAATTGGTGAGGTATACCTGGACGTATCTTGGTGGTGGGTCATACAGACATGGCCTTGCCTGTGTTTGGTGCCTTGCATCTTCCTCTTTGGCAGTATTGCCCTGATTTGCTCCCTGGCCACTGTGAACTAAGCAGCTCTGCTCCACCACCCCTCCTACCATGACATACATTCTTGACTTGGAGACAGTTAGCCTTGGGTTGAAAACCTCTAAAACTATCATTCAAATTAAAACTGTTCTTTAAGTTGTGGTTGCTGAGTATTATATCCCAGCAATGAAAAAGGTGAACCTAACAGACAATTTGGTACTGGATAAGTAGCGTTGCTGCAACTGTACCTCACCACACGGTTTAGAGGCCTTTGGAAATAGTTTGTAGGAGGAGCTTAGAGAGGTTTGGAGATGTGAATTGGAGATACCTCACTGGAATCAGCCCAACAAAGAGGCTATGTGGGCTTCAATTGACAAGGGTATAGGGGTATGGCCACTCAAGCCCTTTGAGACTTACATTTGATCACTATGTGTTCCAGGTACCAGATGGGAAACTACTGGACTTAATGTTTGCCCTGCTGTATTTTGGCCCTATTCTGGTCCAATTCATTTCTATTCATCTGTTCCTCTGTTTTGGATTGAGAATATTTGTCCAGTGCTATTGTTTCTTGGAATTACATAACTTTTTATTTTTAAAACTAAGACCTCAGTATCAGAGTAGACTTGAATTTAGACTTCTGAAAAATGCTAAAATTGTTGAAACTTTCGGGAAAGGACTGTTGCATTTCCAGTTGTATGCAGGATAGTTGTATTATGTTAGGTGGAATTTTGAACTTACTATTGTCTTTGTATAGATAAATTAAGTATGTTTAAGGAGATGTGTTTAGATATGAATTTGACAATAGGTGAGTTGTGGCAGTTAAATTGGAGTACCAATTTGATTCACATTGGTCTTTGCTAAGGGAATGACGGGGGTATGCTTGGGTGTGTCTAGGTAGATCATAGAGACATGGCTTTGGGTATGCTTGGTCTTTGGCCCCTTCCTTCCTGGTAATGTCTCCCTACTCTGCTTCCTTGCCACCATGAACACAGCAGCTTTGCTCCACCAAGACCTTCTGCTATAGCATTCCTTCCTTGGATCAGTCATTCTTGGACTAAAAGTTTCTAAAACCATGAGGAAAATTAAACTTCTTTGAGTTGTGGGTGTTGGGTATTGTATTGTAGCAATGAGAAACATGACTAATACTCAACTGAACTCAGGGCCCTGTGCATGCTAGATTAGTGTTCTACCACTGTGTCACATCACCAGCCCTTTGAACCTTTTAAATAAATCATGCTGCAGTGAGGGTTCTGAATACCCAACAATATGTGACAGCCAGCCTTTCTTAACATGTTTATGGCCACATGTTTTGCATATTTGTCTGTAGTTTGAGCCATTAAAATTTTACTTGAAACATCTTTTCTGCCTTTGGATATAACATCTTTGCTCTAGAAAGGCATTTCCTCCTACAAGCCACTCTCATTTTATAGAGACCTTCAAATATGTTCCATTATATAGAATTCAGAGTAAAGTTTAAATTACAAATTGTCATTGAGATGTCCATGGTCAGTAGCATCTAAATGTCACTTGTTCTCATCCACTTACTGATCATTTCTCAATGTATGTCATAACTCTTGTTGGATGGTAACATTAATAATGAAGAAGAGAATAGGGAAATGGAAGAAATGATGTTCTCAAGAATGTTAGTGAGGTTGAACCCCTAACCTAGGTGGGAGGGTGGCTGATAAAAATAGCAGGAATTCCTTATGCATAATAATAGGAAGCAAAATGGAGAATGTGGGGGATAGGTACCTGAATATAATAAGGGTATAGTGTTCCTATCTTTTAATTTTATTTTTCTTCAATGAAATCTGATCTAGGTTATCAATTGAGTGCTGTTCAAGAAGGTAAAGAGAGCTGTGGAGAGAAGTTGTGAAGTGGTTGAGGGTGGGAGAATCATATACTAGGGAAATATGACAGAATTGTCAGGTCATAGTATATACCCCTTTGAAATGGAATTGAATTTAAATAAAGATCAGTTAGAAAATATTTTATTACTCTCCACTCATGTTTAGGTATTGAAATAATGACTCACAAAAAGTAACATTTAAGGTCAAGCAGAATTAAATATTTTTCAATGTAAGATAATATAGAAAGAAACATGACAGAGGTATGTGGATGAATTGTATCAGGAGAAGGTGAAAAAAAGGGAAGTGTTAGATAATAGGGAAAAAGTAGGGCAATGTTTGAGAGATGTGAATGAGTTTGAGATTAGATGTGTTGAAGCTTAGAATCTGGGTTTCTGATGTGAAGCATTTGTTGGGCATGATACAGTCAAGAATGTGGCGATGAAACTGGAAGACTAAGAAAATTATAGAAGCAGTTGAAGTCTTGATAAACTTATAAATTCTTTTAAAGTATGTCAGAGACGGTAATAAATTGTCAAATTTTCCTTTTTGTTTCTGTGCTGACCAATACTATGATTGGGTGTGATATGTCAGGAAACAATACAAAGAATAAAAAACTCAGATCTCATCCTATTAAAAAGATTTTGCAAAGCAAAAGAAACCACCAACAGGGTGAAAAGACAACCCATAGAGTGGAAAAAAAATTAATTGTCCCTCAGACAAAATACTTACATCTAGAACACATAAAGATTGAAAAAAATCAAGGCCCCCAAATTTATTTATTTACTTTTTCCAAATCCATTTTATTTCTAGGAGAAAAAAAAAGAAGATAAAAAAACTAAAACAAAATTTCAAAACACACCAACCAGGGGTCAACAATGGTACATACATTACACATTGTCATCCCCAAATATTTCACCCAGAGCACAAGACATCTGCATTCAGTTGTCCAAACAATACCCGCACAAATCTTTCTCTTCAGTGAACTTGGAGAAATCTGTAGTATAACTATTTTAACTATTTTTATATACATATACATATACATATATTGTTTGAACTTCTCACATTAATGAGACAATATGTCGTTTACACCTATGTGTCTTAGTTATTTCACTAATGAATGTGTTCTCAAGTTGCATCTGTTTACCTATGAAAGTTTATCCTTTATAGGTCCCCCAAATTTAAAGACCCAATCCAAAAATGGGCATCTGAAACAAATACATACTTCTCAGAAGAAGAAATACAAACAGCAAATAAATATATGAAAAAACCTTCAACATCACTGGGCATTTGAGAGATGCAAATTAAAACAACACTGAGATTTCACCTCACTCTTATTATCAAGAAATCAACCAGCAACAAATGCTGGAGAGGCTGTGGTGGAAAAGGAACCCTTTTCCACTGTTGGTGGGAATGTAGACTGGCACCACTGTGGAGATTCCTCAAAAAACTAGGACAAGAGGTTCCATTCGACCCAGCTATTCCTCTTCTGGGTATCTCCCAGAAGGATCAAAAGCATCATCCTATAATGATATATATGCACCCATGTTTATAGCAGCACAGTTTGTAATAGCCAAATCTTGGAAATGGCCCAAATGTGCATCAGTTGAGGAATGACTGAAAAGATGTGGTTTATTATTTTTTTATTTTAAAGAGAAAAAAATTTCAGAACATGATAATTAAAGGGTAACAATGATTAATACATTGCATATTATTATATATTTTTTCAATTTTTATTTTTAAGAGAATAAAACCAAATAAAACAATAAAGTTAATCAAAACAAGACAGTGAAAGTAATTCAAGACTTAAAAACAGGATAATAGGAAATCAATAATAGTTGCTATAATGCCTCTAATTATCTTCAAAATAACTGTTCATACAATCAGACATATTAAAATCAAACCAAATAAAATAGAAGAAAACCAATCAAAGCAAAACAGTGAAAGTGATACAGGATTTTAAAACAAGATAATAAGAAATCAACAATGGCTACTATAATGCCTCTTGTTATCTTCAATTAGCTGCTCATAGCATAAGACCTAATAAAATCAAATAAAACAGAATGCATAAGACCTATGAAAATAAAACAATGAAAGTGATACGGGACTTCAAAATAAGATAATGGGAGACAATAATGTCTACTGTAATATATCTTGTTGTCTTTGAAATAGTTGCCCATGCCATCAAATATAATAAAATCAAACCAAACAAAACAGAATAAAGCCAATCAAAACAAAACAATGAAAATGATACAGGACTTTAAAACAAAATAATAGGGAACTAACAATGGTTACCACATTTCCTTTTTCAATATTTCCTTCCCTTTTGCTTTCAAAATATCTATTGTACATTTTGAATTCCATTAACTCCTTCAGTTTTTTATACTATGGAGACAACATGATGCTCACCTGTGTGAATCCTAACTATTTCACCCAAAAGCATGATCATAAGTTTCATTCATTTGCCTACAAAAACCTTCTTAATAGCTCAGTAGCTTCCCATTGTGTAAAAATGCCATATCTTATCCATTCTGTGGTTGATGAAGAAGCTACCCCTGCTTTTTTGTGGTTTCCTGTCACATGGAGCATTGTTTTCTTTCCTTTGACTTTCAGTCTATGAATTTCCTTTCAAGTTAATGTGTTTCTTGTATACGGCATATGGGTGGATCTTGCTTCTTCCTTCCTTCCTTTCTTTCTTTCTTTCTTTCTTTCTTTGATTTTTTTTAGGTACTAGGGATCGAACTCACAACCTTGCACCTGCCAGGCAGGCACTTAAGTCACTGAGCTAAATCCCCAGGCTGGATCTTGTTTCTTCATCCACTCTGCCTGTGTTTCTTTTTATTGGTGAGTTGAGGCCATCTACATTAATAGTTATGGCCAATATGCACTGATTCATCTCTGCCATGCTTTTTCTCTGCTGTTGGCTCCCTACTTTTCCCCTCCATTCAATTGTCTGCCCCACTTGGTGATCCCACTCTGCTGCTGTTCCTAGGACTGTGGTCATCTTTATTTCTCTCTAGAACATTCTTTAGTACTCTTTGTAGGGTTGGTTTGGAGGTCATGAATTCCTTCAGTTGTTCTTTGTCAAGGAAGTATCTTATTTATCCATTAATTTTGAAAGATAGTTTTGCAGGGTATATCTATCTGGTTCAGAAGTTGTTTTCTTTCAGGACTTTAAATGCTTCACTCCAAGCTCGTCTTGACTTGATGGTTTGTGTTGAGAAGTCTGTTGTGATTCTGATGGGTTTTCCTTTTGAGGTGAACTGTTTCTTCTCTCTAACAGCCTTTAATATTCTGTTCTTGTGCTGAATATTTGGGATTTTTTGGGGGTCTTCTTTTTTTAAATTTAAACGGAAGAAAAGTAAGAAATTACAGTAAAACAATTTCACAACAAGCCAATAAGAGAGTAACAGTGATCAGCACATTGTATATTGTTATATTCACAGCAGTTGTTTAGGGTATAAGATATAGACATGAAACATTGTCCAGAAAATTATTAGCACAAAACTTTCCCCTCAATGAATCAAGAGAAACCAACTATATGAGTATCTTTTTTTGTTATGATTGCTCTATTATTTTTAAATAAACTTTTCACATTAAAAATGAAATTTGAAGATGACCCTGAGAAAACTAATTTTCACTCAAAATTATTTTTCTGTAGCTATCTTAACTAATTTTTTTATATACATAGATTTTCTTTCAGTTCATCACACAAGTTCAGCAATGTGGTGCTTACATATGTGTGACTTATTTAGTTCACTGAGAAGTATATTTTCAATGCTCATCCATTTAATAGTGAATATGTCTAGTTTATCATTCTTTATAGCTGAGTAGTATTCCATTATATAGAAATATCACATCTTTTTTGTCCATTCCTCAGTCAAGGGGCATTTAGGTTGCTTCCAAGATCTAGCTATTATGAACTGGGCAGCTACAAACATAGATGCACATATATCACTGTGATAGGATGTTTTTAATTCTTTTGGGAAGATACCCAGAAGGGGAATAACTGGGTCAAATGGAACCTCCAATCCTAGCTTTTTGAGGAATCTCCACACTGGCTTCCACAGTGGTTGCACCAGCCTGCATTCCCATCAACAGTGGAGGGCTCCTTTTTCTCCACAGCCCCTCCAACATTTGTTATTTGTCGACTTCTTAATACTAGCCATTCTTTGTGGGATGAGGTGGAATTTCAGTGTTACTTTCATTTGCATCTCTCAAATGACCAATGCTGTTGTACATTTTTTCACGTATTTATTTGCTGTTTGTACTTCTTCATCTGAGAAGTGTGTGTTCATCTCAGATGCCCATTTTTGGATTGGCTCTTTAAATCTTGGAGGACTGATTGTTTTAAGTTGTTTGTATGTTCTCGATAGGAATCCTTTATCTGAGGGACAGCTGTCAAACATTTTCTCCCAGATTGTGGGTAGTCTCTTCACACTGTTGGTGATTTCTTTTGCTGTGCAAAAGCTTTTCAGTTGGATGAGATCCCATTTGTTGATTGTTTGCAATAGTTCCTGTGCAGTCTGGCCTTTATTCATAAAGTCTTTGCCTACACCAGTGTCTTCAGGGGTTTTACCTACTCTACCTTCCAGCAGATTTAATGTTTCTGTTTTAATGTTGAGATCTTTAATCCACTGAGATTTTAACTTAGTACATGGTGAATGATATGGGTCCAGTCTTAATCTTTGGCATAGGAAAAGCCAGTTTTTCCAACATCATTTATTAAAAAGACTATCTTTCTTCCAGTGAATGTGTTTGGCACCTTTTTCAAGGATAAGGTACCTTAATGTGTCTGGAATTGTTTCTGGATTTTCTAGTCTATTCCATTGACCTTTGGATCTGTGGTTTTTTTTTTTTGGTCAGTACCACACTGTTTTTATTACAGTAGGTTTATAGTATAATTTTAGGTCAGGAATTGTGATGTCCCCTATCTTGTCTTTGTTGTCCAGGATTGCCTTTGCTATTCTAGGTTTCTTCTGGTTCCAGATGAATTTTAGGATTGCTTTCTCTAACTCTGTAAGATATTTTATTGGAATTTTGATTGGGATTACATTGAATCTGTATAACAGTTTTGGAAGTATGGCCATTTTGACTATATTTATTCTTCCTACCCAAAAGCATGGGATATATCTCTCCATCTTCTAATATCATCTTCAATCTCCTTTTTCAGAGTACTATAGTTTTCAGTATAGAGGTCTTTCACATCTTTCACTAGATTGATTCCTAAATATTTCGTTTTTTGGATGCTATTGTAAAAGGTATTGTTTCCCTAATTTCTCTCTCAGTGAGATTGTTATTCCTGTACAAGAATGTTATTAATTTTTGAGTATTAACTTTGTAATCAGCTACATTGCTAAATCTGCTTATTAAATCTAGAAGTCTCTTGGTGGAATTTTTGAGATCTTCTAGGTAGAGTATCATGTCATCTGCAAATAATGCTAGTTTAACCTCTTTTTTCCTATCTTTATTCATTTTATTTCTTTCTCTTTAATTGCTCTGGCTAAAGTTTCCAGAACTATGGTGAATAAGAGTGGAGAGAGTGGACATCGTTGTCCTATTCCTGAATTTAGAGTGAAAGCTTTCAGTTTTTGTCCATTTAGTATGATGTTGGCTGTTGGTTTGTTATAGATAGATAGCTTTTATCAGATTGAGGTGGAGACCATATATTCCATTTTTCTGTAGAATTTTCACCTTACTTATTATATGTGCATGGGTGTAGATTTATTTTGGTTATGGCTAGTTGGGGTTCTATACACCTCACTTATCTGTATGTCAGGTCCTTTTCCCATGCTTGGGAATTTCTCTGCTATTGCTTCTATAAATAGTATCTTTATGTCATTTGTGTTGATTCTTGCTTTTTTGCTTACACCTATCATCATTAAATTATTTTTCTTTGCATCATCTTGCAGCCATTTAATTGTTATTTCCTGGCTCCTTGTTACTTTTAAGACATCTTTCCTTTTTCAATTGCTAGCTGACATCCTGTCTTCAAGGCTGAAAGTCTATCTTCAGTTTCTTTCAAGCAGTGTTGCCAGCTTGTTATGAAGTTTTTAATTTCCTGGATATCTCTCTGAGTCTGTTTCATGCATTCAAATTCTTTTCTATATTGTTCATTCAAGGTTTCCCTCATTCTCCTATGTGCCACCTTTTTAAAATCTATGTTTTCTTTAGATACACTTAGCAACTCTTTTATTATGTTTGTCATTTCTTCTTTTACCTGAGATATTATTTCTGATCTGATTTCTTTTACAGCCTCATGAAGTAGTTTCTTTCTTTTCTCCAGTTGCCTTTATCCCAGGAATTTCATGTGTGAAACTTCTACTTTCTTCCATGTCTAAGTCTCCTAGACTTATTATATTTGGGCCAGGAGCCAGAGATTGCCATTTGCTCCTTTGTATTGACATTTTCCTGGGTTCCTCTTGATGAGTAGATTATGGGTTCCCAGGTACTTCCCACATTAGCTACCCATCCACAGTGTAGGGGGATGGGTCAGACACCTGGGTGTCTCCTACTCCAGGTTCCCCAGGAGGCAGTGGAGTGCAGGTCAGGCTTCTCCAGACACTCATGGCTCCTCCAAGGCATGGCTGGCTGGTTCTCCTGGCTCATGCTGGCTACCTGTGTAAGAGGCCCAATGTCACCCTGCATGCCCATGGGGGCTGGGCTGGTTGTGTCTCCCTGCCTGGGCTGTTTACCCATGGACATGTATTGTTATCTTTGAATTAGTTGCTCAGAGTACAAGATATCAGCATTTAATTGTCCAAACAATATTAGTATAAATCTTTCCTTTCAATAAACTAAGAAAACTTAGTAGTATAATTATCTTCATTATCATATATATATTATTTATTTCAACTTCTCATACTAAGGAGACAATACAATGTTTACACATTTGAGTCTGATTTATTTCACTTTTGAGTATGGTCTCTAGTTGCATTCATTTACCTATAAAAGTCTCAAGTTTATCTTTCTTTATGACACAGTAGTACTCCATTGTATAAAAATATCACAAAAGATGTGGTTTTTGTACAGTGGAATGTTACTCAGCTACAAAGAAAGATAAATTTGAGATATTTCTAGGTAAATGAATGCACCTTGAGACCATACTCTTAAGTGAAGTAAATCTGACATACATATGTAAACATCACATTATCTCCCTTGTGTAAGAAACTGAAAGTGTAAATAAGGACCAAAATATACAACAGATATTGCGGAACAGGAAGAAATTGTCCCAAAGCAAAGAGGAAATAGGGAGGCAGAAGGGGAAAGGAAGGAATGGAAAAGGAAAAAAAAATGTAAAAAAGGCTAAAATGGAAACAAAGTTTTGAAGGGAAGAAGGTTAAAGGACTGGGAGGGAATTTGAAAAAAAGAGGTATTCAAATACAACATATACAAGTACAAATTCCCTATGGTGAATATTATCTTTATGTATATCTAAATTGTACCAATAAATTTAATTTAAAAAACCTTTGAACCAATATACCTTTGAGCATAATAACCACCTAATGCAGGTTTCTATGGAGTCAGACTTCCACATTTAGAAAAAAAAAATCCTTTCTAGTGTCACTTAATTCCTTTCCAAATCTGTATACATTGAGTTACATTAAATAGAAAAGCATGATCAAATTATTCTTCAGTATTAAATTAGGGTTGTAGAATTTTAGTGAGCTAGATTAGCTTCAATCTGGGTACTACTTGGGACACATATAACATTACCTTCAGACTTCTCCAGCAACAACAAGTCCATGGAAGGAGGAGTACCTCTTATATTTTGGCTACTATTTAAATCACAGGGCATACAAAAAAGGATAAAAATAGTTCCTTCTCTTTGTGGTATATATGTTGTGATAGTTTAGATCTGAAATGTCTTCCAAAGTCTTATGTGTTTAGAGTTGAGGCTTTTGGAAGGTGGTTTTGGGGATGATATACTTATCAGTAGATTGATACACTGATGAGCTCATAGTTGAGAGGTAGATTCTGGTTGAAGGAGGTGAGTCACTAGTTGTGTGCATTTGGAGGATATATCTATTACCCTGGCCTTTTCCTCTTTGCTTCTTGGGTACCACCGCTGAGCAGCTTTCCTCTACATGATCTTTCACCGTGCTATTTCTGCCTTAGAACCAGGTGACTATGGAGTAAAACATTCAAAAACTATGAGCCAAAATAAACTATTGTTTCTTCAAAATGAAGGTGTCAGATATTTTATCCCATCCATGGAAAGGTGACGAATATATATGCATATGTATGAATATATTCAATTCTTACACAAAATAAATAATTGATGAGGAAATTAGGTATTGAGAGAAAAAATATTTCCTTGTTTTAAGAAGAGGTGACTTATGGGAGAGCAACATGAATCAGTTATAATGTAACAATTGCTATAATTGAAATTCTTCTTAAGAGTAGAGAAAGCTTTAGGGAAGGGGAGCATCTGTGCTCCTGTGGAAGTGAGAAGTGTTCCCCTAGTAAGTAGCCTTGTTCGTGGCCCTTTCACAGGAGTTAGTCCTTGAGATGTTAAGTTAGCCTAGAACACAATCACTTATTTAAATAGCCAATTTAATGCACCTGTAATACATGTATACCTCAATATTATGGAAGCTTATATGAAAAAACAATTTACTTTGCTTAAGTGAAGATCAGAGAAATGTGCAGCCTTGAAGTTGGACTGAAGCTGGATGAGCAAGTCAACATACAGAACAATAGTATAGCCATTTGTCCGTGGAAGGCAAGTCAGCAGTGAGGTAGACCTAGACAACGTACCTCCACTGTTATGGTTTAGACTTAGCATCTCCCCTAAAAACCTTATGCATTCAGAGGTGGGGTTTTTGGAAGGTGATTAGATCATAAAGGCACCATATTTATCAGTGGATTAGTACGACAGATGAATTCATACCTAAATGTGTTAGAAGATGGGACTGGTCAGAAGCGATGGGCCACTGGAGCCTGACATGGATGGGTATATCTTGCTCCCTGGCTCCTGCTTTCTCCCTCTGCTTCCTAATAACCATGCTGTGAACAGTTTTCCTCTGCACTAGACCCTTCTGCTATGCCAGTTCTGTGTTTGAGCCAGCCAACCATGGACTAAAATTGTGAGCCAAAATAAACTTCTCCTTCTTTTAAGTTGTGGATATCAGGTATTTTGTCCCAGTGACAAGAAAGTGATTAAGACAATTACCTGAGTATTTATTTTCTAATCTATTATTCTATGCAATGGCAGGGTGATAAATAATAACTATTCCCCATGGCTGTGTATTTAGATTTATCTTTGGCATCATGACACATTTTTGAAATTTTCTTATGCTTGCCTTTCAAGATGTCAAGTGTTTAATGGAAAATATTATTGAGAATGACATGGTGTTTCTTATTAACTCCCCCATACAGTATTTCTTCACATATATCAATATATCCTAATATTTGTTGACCATAAACCTTTTGCAATATTTTCTAAAATCTCATCATTCATCCTTAAAGGAAAATTAATTCAAAGATGAAAATGGATGGATATATGAATGAGCAAAAACAAGTGATGAAATACTGAAATCTATGTATTTAAGCATTAAAGTGTGAAAATTATGGATAGATATTGTGCAGGCATCTTAATATAAAAATGTAGGTAATGTTCATCAAAGTAAGGAAAGGAATAAATGTGCATTATAATTAAAAAAGTGCTCATTTCAGATTATATACTCATATACATTGTAAAAGACATTGCATATAACACTGTGTTGTTCAGTAATTGTGTAATCTGAATTCTGAAGCTTTAGAGAAGCCCCCACAACACGTGTGTGCTATGCATTGGGATTTTCCTTGCACAACTCAAGATCATTACTTGGAAAGCTTGAATTTATGTTCTCAGCACAGACTGGTTTCTGACTATTTCATCTTTAAGAAAGACCATAAACATGGATTTTGGCAGCATTATTTATTACTTTTCTAAATAGCCCTTTAAAGATAGTTAAGATGAGCTATGAGTGACCTAATAATTTCACTTGAGATGAAATGCTCATACTCACTTCTTGAAGCCAGGTGTAAGACACTGTAAGCTTCCATGTGTTGCGAAGAAGCTAAAAGAAAACTGCTCTGGACTGATGTTTAGTGTTATACAGCTGCTACAATGTGAAGGTCTAAGGAGACAGGAAAACATGGCTATGGTTTCTTAGGGAGAATCTAAAGAAAGGCATTTACTGACTTTTTGGTTTGGTCTACAATATTCTCAGTCTTACCATAGGATATTTTCTCTGAGGGTCTCACTGTGAGTCTTGGTTCTAGATCATGATTCAGGAGCCTTGGTAGAAATAACCTAAAATCAGATTTGTGGAATGCAGGCAAGACACAGGCAGAAGGAAAATACATGTGGTACAACTACAACAACAACAACAGCAACAACAGAACATTTCATATGCAAAATGAAGTTGAAAATAACATTTCAAGCTTAAAAAGAATCAGCAATCAGGTGCTCCAGAGACTCTGAACTCCTTGCAGCCTGACACAAGGTCCTGGACGTGCCACACTCTGGGGTGCGCTCCACCTAGCCACCTGAGTCCCAGAGATCCTGACCCCAACCCAATAAGGCGGAGTGACCAGCAACACACTCCAGGAATGCACCCTCACTAGCTGCACAGAGAGTCGACCTCTACCCAGCCCAGCTCTCAGTGCAATCCATCAGAGAAATGCCCGGCCAGCCTTATAGAACATGGGGGTACTGAGCCCAGCCCAGCCCAGAGTCCCAGAGCTGCTCATCCGGGAGTGGCCAGCATAGCTGCAGGGCCTTTGAGAACTTGAGCTCTGCCCATTAGAGCACAAGGTGTGAGTTCTATTGTTCAGGGGTGTGGCCACAAGGCAGGTCCTAGAGGTTGTGAACCCCACCCAACCAGGAGCAAGACCCTGGCACTATATGCCTGGGACTCACCCAGGCTTGCCCCATACTTCAGAGGCTCTGAACTCCTCACAGCCAGACTCAAGATCTTGGTGGTGCCACACTCCAAGATGTGCTCTGCCTAACTGTCTGGGTGCTGGAGATTCCGAACTCCACCCAGCCGGGCTAAAGGTCCAGTGACACACCCTAGGGGTGTGTCTCTGCTAGCCACCTGGATCACAGGGGTTCTGAATGCTACACCACCAGGTTCTAGGCCCTGGCAGCAAGCTTTAGGGGTGTGACCCTGCTAGCTACAGGGTGTATACAAACTTTGTCCAGTCCAGCATCCCAGAGCAACCCATCAAAACACATGAGGGGAACACATGGCCAGCCTCACAGACCACAGAACACAAGGGTCCAGCACCATAGTCTGGGGGTGTGCCTGGGCTAGCCACAGGGATATTGGAGGATTGAAGCTCTACCCAGCACAGTGTTCCAGTGCAAATCATCAGGAGGCTGCCTGCCCAACCACACGGGTCCTAGAAGAAAATGACAAAACTGAAGAGCAGGAGGCAGTCTCAATCCCCCAGCCCACTGAGAACAAATCCAAGAGACACTGAAATGGGAGACACTGGGAGTCACACAACTGAACTTGCTGAAATGATAGCAAATGAAGTAAAGAGACAATTCTATGAAACTATAGAGAAACTCAAATCAGAAATAATCTCTCACCTAAAAAATGAAATGACAGTCATTATGAAAGAAATGCTGTGTGTATCTAAGGAAGATCAAGATTAAAAAAAAGAACATAAGAATATGATGGAAACTTTGAATGAACAGTATAAGACACAAATAGAATACATGAAACAGATTCAAAGGGAAATTCAGGAAATGAAAAATTCCATAGAAAGTTGGCAAAACTGCTTGATGAAGTTGAAGATAGAATCTCAGACCTTGAAGACAGCATGGAAACTTATGATCACAAAAGAAAAGATCTCTTAAAAATAACAAGGAACCACGAAATGACAATTCAACAGCTGCAAGATGATGCCAAGAGAAATAACATAAGATTAATAGGCATCAATGAAAAAGCAGGGGTCAATACTAAAGACCTGGGAAGACTATTTGCAGAAATAATAGTAGAAAATTTTCCAAACATGGGAAGAGAATCTGATATACAGGTAAGTGAGGCATGCAGGAACCCCAGTTAACCATGACCAAAATAAATGTTCACCCAGACATATAATAATTAGGGTATCAGAAATACAGCACAAGAACAAAATACTAAAAGCTATCAGAGAAAAGAAACAGATTACCTATGAAGGAAAGCCTATCAGAATCAAAGCAGACTTCTCAACACAGACCTTCAAATCCAGAAGACCTTGAAGTATTTCAAATACTGAAAGAAAACAACTTTCAACCCAGATTGATGTACCCTGCAAAACTATTTTTAAAAATTGATGGAGAAATAAGACACTTTCATGACAAAGAACAACTGAAGAAATTTATGGCCACCAAACCAACAGTACAAAGAATACTGAAAGACACTTTAGAAAGAGACAAAGATAGCTACAATCCTAAGAACAACAACAAAAGGAAACCACTAAGCAGGGCAAACAATTAAACACAAAATTTAGAAAACTAACAACAGAAAGATATCATGACATGGATGAACCAGTACATATCAGTTATATGAATCAATGTAAATGGTCTCAACTCACCAATAAAAAGAAACAGACTAGCAGAGTGGGTTAAGAAACAAAATCCAACAATATGCTGTGAACAAGAAACACATTTAACACAAAAGGAAACTCACAGACTAAAAATCAAAGGGTGGAAAATAATACTCCATGCAACAGGAACCCAGAAAAAAGCAGGGGTAGTTATTTTGTTTGCAGACAATGTGAACTTCAAACCAAGAATGATCAAAAGAGATAAAGAAGGTCACTACATACTTGTTAGAGGAAAACTTCAAGAGGAAGAGATTACAACCATAAATATATATGCGGCAAATATGGGAGCACCCAACTACATAAGACAATTCTAAATAGACATGAAAACCAAATAAATAATAATACAGTTATAATGGCGGACCTTAGCACCCCACTGTCACAGAGAGACAGATCAACCAAACAAAAAATCAGCAAAGAAATAACAGAACTGAATCAAACTTGTGAACAAATGGACCTAGTAGTGAGTGCTCTAGCCATCAACATCAGAATACACATTCTTCTCAGCTGCACATGGGTCATTCACTAAAATAGATCATATACTGGTCCACAAAACATGCTTAAGTAAATGCAAAGGAATTGAATTAATTCCATGCATATTATCTGAAGATAGCACAATAAAATTGGAAATAAATGACATGAAAACACCACAAGAACCCCATAAACACATGGAAATTAAATAACAGTGTCTTAAACAACCAATGGGTCACAGAAGAAATTAAAGAAGAAATTAAACAATATCTACAATTGAATGAAAATGCAAATACAAATTACTGGAACCTGTGGGACACAATGAAAGCAGTCCTCAGAGGGAAATTTATAGCACTAAACTCCCACATCAGAAAAATGGAAAGAACATACATAAACAACCTATTCCTGCACCTCAAACCTCTGGAAAAAGAAGAGCAAGTCAAGTCTAAAGCTCAAAGAAGTGAGGAAATTATCAAGATCAGAGCAGAAATTAATGCAATTGAAACTAAGAAAACAATACAAAGAATTAATGAATTGAAGAGTTGGTTCTTTGAAACAGTAAATAAAATTGATAGACCCCTAGGCAACCTTATCAAAAAGAGGAAAGAAAAAACTCAGATTCATGCAAAAAGAAGTGAAAAGGGTGAAATCACTATAGACCCGGTGGAAATACAGAAAATCATCAACTCCTACTTCAAAAACTTTTACTCACATAGATTCGATAACACAGAAGAAATGGACAGATTTCTAGAAACCTATGAATTACCAAAGCTGAATCAAGAAGATGTAAAACTGCTGAATAACCCAATTTTAGCTAATGAAGTTGAAAATGTAATTAGAACCTTACTAACAAAGAAAAGCCCAGGTCCTGATGGATTCACTGCTAAATTCTATAAGAAATTTAGGGAAGACTTACTGCCAACAGTCCTCAAACTCTTCAATGAAATCAAAAGGGAAGCAAGTCTCCCTAACTCATTCATGGAAGCAAGTGTTACCCTAATACCAAAACCAGAGAACGATCCAGCCAAAAAAGAAAATTACAGGCCAATCTCCCTACTGAGCATAGATGCAAAAATCCTCAGTAAAATACTGGCAAATAGAAAACAACAAATTATCAGGAAGATTACACGAGATGATCAAGTGGGATTCATCCCAGGAATGCAGGGATGGTTCAACATATGCAAATCGATAAATGTAATACACCATATCAACAGGGCCAAGGACAAGAATCACACGATCCTCTCAATAGATGCAGGAAAAAATTTTGACAAAATCCGACACTCATTCATGATCAAAACCCTACAGAAAATCAGAATAGATGGTCTCTACTTCAACCTGATAAAAGCCATATATCATAAACCAATAGCCAACTTCTCACTAAATGGACAAAAACTGAAAACTTTCAACCTAAAATCAGGAACAAGACAAGGATGTCCATTATCACCACTCCTATTCAATATAGTTCTGGAATTATTAGCCAGAGCAATTAGACAAGAGAAAGAAATAAAAGGATTAAAGATAGTAAAGGAAGAAGGAAAATTATCACTCTTTGCAGATGATATGATACCCTACACAGAAGACCCCCAAAAATCCATTGAAAGACTTCCAGATGTAATAACCAAATTCAGTAATGTTGCTGGATACAAGGCGAACACTCAAAAAACAAATAGCATTCCTGTAGACAAACAACAAAGACACCAAGAGAGAAATAAGGGAAACCACACCCTTCAGTATAACATCCAAAAAAAAAATGAAATACTTATGAATCAATGTAACAAAGGAAGTAAAAGATTTATGCAGAGAAAATTGCATTACTTTGAAAAGGGAAATGCAAGAGGATTTCAGAAAATTCAAAGATATACCCTGTTCATGGATAGGAAGAACAAACATTGTGAAAATGGCCATTCTCTCAAAATTGTTATACAGATTTAATGCAATACCAATCAAAATACCACCTGCCTACCTCACAGAGCTAGAAAAAGCATTCCTGAAATTCATCTGGAACCAGAAAAAACCTAGGGTAGTAAAGGCAATTCTGGACAACAAAGGTAAGGCAGGAGGCATCATAATCCCTGACTTGAAACCATATTACAAAGCTACTGTGATAAAATAAGCATGGTACTGGAATCAAAACAGACCTGAAGATCAATGGAATAGATTAGAAGATATGGCCACAACTACAAACACCCAGCCACCTCATCTTTGACAAAGGGGCCAAACATGTACATTGGAAGAAAGACAGCCTCTTTAACAAATGGTGCTGGTAAAACTGGCTTTCTATATGCTGGAAACTAAAACTAGATCCATGCCTATCACCATGCCCTAAAATAAAGTCAAAATGGATCAAAGATCTGAATATTAAAACAGAGACACTAAACTTGCTAGAAGACAAAGTAGGTAAAAATCTTGATAACATAGGAGTAGGCAGAGAGTTCATGAACAAAAATCAAACTGCCCAGGAAACACTTCCTGGAATCAACAATTGGGATCTCCTCTTACTAAAAAAGTTTTTGAATGTCAAATGAAATCTCCAACAGAGTGAAAAGAAAACCCACAAACTGGGAAAATATCTTAGCCAATTGTCCATCAGACAAAAGACTTCTATCTAAAACATATAAAGAATTAAAAGAAATTGGGCCCTAAAATTCAAGCACCCAATCAAAAAATGGACATCTGAGATGAATACACACTTCTCAGAGAAAGAAATACAAATGGCAAATAAATATATGAAAAAATGTTCAACATCATTTGTCATTTGGGAAATGCAAATTAAAACAACACAGAGATTCCATCTCACTCCAGAAAAAATGGCCAAGATTAAAAAATCAACCAACAACAAATTCTGGAGGGGCTGTGGGGAAAAAAGAACTCTTCTCCACTGTTAGTGGGAGTGTAGACTGGTGCAACCACTGTGGAAGTCAGTGTGGAGATTCCTCAAGAAGATAGGATTAGAGATCTCATTTGACCCAGCTATCCCACTTCTGGGCATTTTCCCAGAAGAATTGAAAACATCATACCACAGTGATATTTGTGCACCCATATTTATAGCAACCCAATTTGTAATAGCCAAATCTTGGAAACAACCCAAGTGCCCATCAATCAAGAAATAGATAAAAAAGATGTGGTATTTTTATACAATGGAGTATTATTCAGCTATCAAGAAAGATTGCATTGAGACTTTTATAAGTAAATGGACACAATTTAAGACCATACTCATAAGTGAGATAAATCAAACTCACATGTGTAAATACTGTATTGTCTCCCTAGTGTAAGAAACTGAAACAGTATTTATGATGCAAAATCTACAATAAATACTGTGTAAGGATAAGAAACTGCTCAAAGAACAAAATAATTGGGAAAGGGAAAAGGAAGAAAGAAGGCAAGGAAAAGGAAAAAGACATAATTCTGTATATATAAGGTAACTAAAATGTCTATACTGCTGAATGCATTAGTTATTGAGAAATATCAGTTAATACTCATAAGATTAGATCAATTTTACATGTCTATATCTGTTAATGTAAACAACTCTGTTGAAGGTAATGATACGCAATATTGCAACCATTATCAAGTTCCTATCATCTTGTTTTGTAAACCTATAGTGTTACTGTTGTGGATTTGCTGTTGTCGTTTTTTTGTCTCTTTTGCTTTTTGTTTTTCTTATATGTGTCTTTTTTCTCTTAAATAATAAAAAAAGAATCAGCAATCAGAAGTTATAATTAGTTCAGGTGACATTAATATTGTAATATAGCTTGAAAAAAATCTAGAAAGTTTTGAGGCTGTTCAGAGGTCTAAATGAAGGTGTAACTTCATTCAAAAAGAATCAGAAAGTTTGAAACAAATGAAGTAGAAAAGAAGATAAAAGTGTATAAAAATAAATTTACTGAAATAAAAAGCTGAGGTCAGTGGAGTAAATTCTGACCAAGATATAGGATGAATTTGTCTGTAATAGAGTTTCCAGATACAGAGAGGCAAATTATAAAAAAGAATAGATAAAGAGTCATGAAAGACAGATTGAGAGACCTGTGTTAGTTATTTATTACTGTGTACCAAGTTACTCCAAAATATAGTGGCTTGAAACATGGATATATCACAGCTTCTGTGTGTCAGGATTTTAGTTTGGTCATTCTGGCTCAAGGTCTAGTATGAAGTTTCAGTCTAGATTTTAACTGAAGATATGATCATTTGAAAAGCTTCTTGGAACTATAAAATGTATTTCTAAGCTCCCTTAGTTAGCTGTTAACGTGAGGCTTCTGTCTCCACAGGCCGTTGGACAGAGACCTCAGGTCTTCACTGCATGGGCGTCTCATGACAGGGTGGCTGTGTCCCCTCAGATTCATTGAAAGAAACGAAGACAGAAGAATGTATGTTATAACATATTTGAAAAGTGACATACTGCCACTTTGCATCACTTAGACCAACACTAGTATAGGTAGGAGACTACACAAGGATGTGAATACCAGATAATGGGGATCATTGGCAGTCATGTGAGCGGATGAGTGCTATACTTTGGCCTCCAGTTCATGTCTTTTTTTTTTTAAACAAGAAATGTATTTATTTAAAACTGCATTAGAATCAACCTCACCATTATTACATCTCTAAAAAATGTCTTGTAGTGTGATGAATCTAAAGTCACTTGCCATGCAGTGTACAAAATACTGAGTAAATAATATTATGAAAGAGAATATTGTAAAACCTAAACTTTAAATACAACTTAGAGAGAATATATTTAAATGTATTTTAAAATTTATGCATCATAAAAGTGTAGTGAGTTAATTTCAAGATTTTCTTAAAAGTTTCAGTTCATTAATTTTCTCTGTTCATCTCTTTCACATTCTATTTTTTATCTTTTTTTTCTATATATGTCGATGTGGTATGATCTTAACCTACAGTAAATGTTTAAATGAAAAATAAAAGGTAAAAGACACCTTGCCATTAACCCTCTTAAAATAGTTTCCCTTGATCACTCTTGCCTATCATTTTTGCCACTTTCCAAAGCAATTCTGAGAACCCTATATGTTAAGTGGCCTTACAAGTTTCTTTTGGTTGCTCTGTTTTATCTATCTGGATGTCCTGAATTGCTAGAATGCATAATACCAGATTTGGTGAGTACATGCAAAATGCACATGCCCCCACCCCACCTCATGAAGGCTTTGCAAAATCTTCCTATCACATTACTGACTTAAAGTCCAGAAGGTCGCCATTTCACCCATTGTCTCGTGTTCATCTGTATTCTCTACTGGTTTACACTGTCATTTCTTGTCTGGATTATTGACATATCTCCTAACTGCTTTCTCTACTTCCTCCATAGTACCCATAAAATCTTTCTAGAATGCAGAGCTCAGAATGATCTTTTATAAATGTAATTAAGATCACATCTCAAATTCCCCACTGGCTTTCCATGTCACTCTAAAAATGATGATAATATACTATTTGATGCATCAAAATGTATTTAAAAATTTACACTTCATTGCTATCATATCTCTTTGTTTCTTCACATTTTTCTTTTAAAAATCTAATATTCATTTCTTATTTCAAGTTTCCCTGTGTGCTTGTGTGTTTCCTAGTATAATTTTGTCTATTTTACTTCTACTATTTCTAAGTGACTTTCCTGCTCATGGATTTCTTATTGGCAGTTTTTATAAACACAATTTGACAGTGCTTTCTCTTTAATAGATCAGTTTTTCTCATTTATATTGTGACAGGTATGTGTGCTCTTTGGTTGTCATTTTATATTAAAGATTGGAGGCTTTCTGTTAGTTTTAGATTCCAAAAATGTCAGTTGTACTTCTATTTAATTCAACCTTGTTGTAATCAGCTGCTTAAGGAATCAGTAATTACAAAACCTATCTAAAGTGCCAGAAGTTGCAGTGAGCTTTCATAGTGTTTCAAATAAGCCTTAATCCAAAGTGAGAAAGGAAAGAGGAAAGGAAAGGAAGTTTGCAATGAATTCTTTTGCATTTGAGATGATCATTTAGAGACATAATTATGTTAAATATATACTAGCTACAGTTATAAAATCATCTAAAATATTTTTCACAAATGTTAGATGCCAGATACTTGGAATACCACTTTCTTTCTTAGCTTTGTAGAAGTACGTGATGTAGAATAAGTTGCATCTATTTAAATTGAACAATTTGATACATTTGGGTATATGACTATGTCTCTGACACCATAACTACAATCAAATTAGTAGCTTAATCCATCATCTTCAAAAATTTCCTCGTATTCCTTTGTAAGTCTTTTCATTGTTCATGTCATAGACACAAACAATCAATCACTAATTTGCTTCCTAGTATAAATTACTTTGCATGTTCTAGAATTTTAATAAATGAAATTGTAGGGAAGTATAACCCCTACCATAATGAGATATCACCTCATTCCACTAAGAATGGTTATTATCAAAAAGATTAAAGATTTGGAAAAAGGGAACCCTTGCATGTTGTTGGCACACCATTTACAGCCATTGTATAAAATAGTATGGAAGTTTCTCAGAAAACGACAAGTAGAACTATCATAAGATCCACCAAACCCACTATGGGTATATATTCCAAGGCAATGAAATCAGTATTTCAAAGAGACATCTGCGTTCCCTTTTCACTGCAACAGTATTTGCAGCAACCATGAAATGGAAATAACTTAAATGTCCATTAACTGATGAGTGGATAATAAAATGTGGTACATACACACTATGGAATACTACCTAGCCATTAAAAAAATGGATTATTTATGGTAACATGATTGAAACTTGAGATCATTATGTTCAGTGAAATAAACCAGGCATAAAAAGATTATATGAACTCACTCACGTGGAATCTAAAAATGCCCTCCTTCAAGTTGAGAGGAAAATGATTACCAGAGGTTAGGGAAAGTAAGGATTGAGAAACATTAACTAAGGGGTACTAAGTTATAGATACATAGGAGCAAGAAGTTCTGGTGTGTTATTGCACAGTAGGATGACTATAGAGAACAATATATTACACATTTCAAAAAACTACAAGAAAGGAATTTTAAAATTTAAAAATAAATACATGATAACTGAGAAGATAAATGTTTTAACTTGATTTAAATATTGTATATTATAGAAACAACATATGATACCCTATTAATATGTACAATTTTATTGTTTGTGTCAGTTAAATTTAAAAAATAAATGAAGTTATAGAAGAGACTTATGTCACATGGTGCATAAGTATTTTGAGTTTTTTTAAATGTTATTGTATGTACTAATTACTTGTTCTTGTTAGGGAGTAGTATTGATTTTATGTAGCTATACCAAAGATTGTTTATTCATTTATCTGTTTGTGAATTGTTTCATCTTTGACAAATCAAACTGTTATTTGTGTACAAGTCTTTGTGTGGACAATTGCTGATACTCCTGCACCTAGATAAACATTCAGAGTGGGAAAACTGAGTAATATGGTAAGTGTACAATTGTTTTAAGAAATGGCAGTACTGTTTTCCAAAGCAGTTACACCATTTTACATTTCAGCATATAGTATTTGGGAGTTCCAGCAGTTCTATATACTGATCAAACATTGTATGATGAACCGGGGATGTAGCTCAGCAGTGCAGCACCTGCCTGGCAAGCGTGAGGCTCTGAGTTTGGTTCCTGGTACCAAAAAAGAAAATAGTAAAAAAAAAAAAAAGACTAAACATTGTATGATAAGATTTTAAATTTTAGCCATTTCAATGAGTGGTATCTTATGAATAAAATTTAAGTTTTCCTTATGACTATTGATGTTGGTACTTTTCTCATGTACTTGTTATTAATATATTGCCATAAGTATGTGAATATACAATATTTATCAGAAGAATGTACTATTTGTGCTCTGTTTAATATTTGAAAGAGAACTACTGGAGATATCTAGAGTGTGTGTTCTCCATGTGGTTGATTTCATCTTAAATACTTTGCTGCATCCCATACATCTTGGTATGTCATATTTTTATTTCCTTTGTCTTGAGAAATTTTCTAATTAGTCTTTTGATTACTTCTTTTACCCAGTGTAAAGAATATCTTTGATTTCCATGTTTTTGAATTTTTTTATTATTCTTTTGCTATTGATTCTAGTATGAATATCCAAAACTGTGTATTGTTATGGTTTGTGTTCAGATGTCCCCCATGAAAGCCTCATGGGGTCATAGGGCTTTTTCAGAGGTGCCTGAATCTAGAGTGTGTGATGCCAGGATTAAAGATGTGTGATTAGTAAATCAGTCCACTGATTGGTTGTGGACTAGTGCTGGCTAGGATTAAAGGTGTGAGTGCTACACCTACCCTAGGGCAGGTAGCCTGCATACAAGGGATTGGAACAGTCTTGTATCTCCCTTGCTTGCTTTTGTTTTCATCTGCCTGCTTGCTGTGGATTATTTATCTTCCAAGATGTCCCTCTGCCATGCCACCTGCCTTGGAACCAGTCAATTATGGTCTGAAACCTCCACCAACTATGAGCTAAATAAACTTTTGTCCCTTTAACTTCGGGTGTTGTGTATTTTGTCTAAGCAACTAGAGAAAGGCAACCAAGGCACATACTTTAGTTTTTGTTCCATTTGTTCCATTTTTGTCTTCAAGAATACCCAATGGATGCTTGTTGGGTTTTGAATGTATTCTGAATTAATTCATTTCTCTTTAATTCTATTAAACTCTAGTATTTCTAATTTTATTATATTACACTTCAGAGTGCTGTTCATCATGTGCTGGTTCTAATCATGCTTCTTCTTTTGTATCTTTTAAAGTAGTTTTATCTTGGTAATTGTTTTTCTCCTCAGTTTCTTATTTGCACCCATCACACTGCAAACTGAACTCAATTTGATTGTCTTATCATTTACTGCCTGAACCTCTTATTTTAGAAACACAATATTTTGTTTAATTCATGGAAATATGATTATTCAACTTTTTGTTTTCTTATATAATACTGCTAACTTTTGTTCATTTTTATTTAATTTCATTATACTGTATGTACACTATTCCTTTTACTTTTTTTTAAAGACACTATTGATCTTTCAATAGGAGCCATTTTTACTATACCTGATGCTTGGTGGAGGAATGATGTAAGGGAATGATTAGGAGAACAAGCAAGACCAATCAACAACTTTGATTATTGTATCTATTGGTGATAAGATTTTAGTTACATCTGTATTCTAGGTGACCTGAATATTTGCCTGGGTAATAGTGACACTATTTCTCCCATTGCTTCTTGATGTAACAGTCTAGCATTGACTTCTCTATACACTGTGGAGCTTATTGCTGCTCACTTCTCTTCTATCCTGCCTTACTGACAGCTTACTTTTTTGTAAGATCAAGAATGAATGAAACAGTCCTCGTTAAGCGCTGATACTTCTTCATGATTCAATGGCCTTCTCTTAGTCCAGGCTCCTGGATACTACTTTTTGAAGCAACAGATTATTGGTTTGTTACATCTATTTTGCCACACACTTTGAATTAATTTGGGGGCATTGCCGTTGCTCTTCAGAGATGTTTCTTTTCTCAACTCTTCACTGAATTTGATTCAAATTGTGCTGTACTTGAGCACTGTCAGAGATTGTGACTTGATGTAGTAGGGATTTCCTATATTATCACAGGGAAGATTTCTATGTTTCTTATTTCCTCTTCATTCTTTTTACTAGTTTTGGTTTTAGAAAAGATATTGTGAAATGACAAAAGAATTAACTAAAATGTTTACTTAGTATGTTTTAGTTCAGCCTAAAATGTTAAAGTATCAGCCATCCTTTCTCTCTTCATGGCTGGGGCTGTTTGACTGCGGGATAATGGGATTTCAATGAGTAAGGGAAGGACTTTATTGTGAAGAACCTTGTGAGAATCTTCATTTCACAGAGTATGTCCCAAGTCCACCTGTCAGGAATTTTCTCAACATAAATTGCATTTATGCCCTTTAAACAGTGTGCCTTATCCAACAGATTTATCAAACTTCTTGGTCTAAGGCAATCAAAATGAATAAGACCACAAATTCCTGGAACAGACAAATTCATAAAATTACAATTAACTTACCAGTTTTCAAAATTCCCTTTTAGATATAGAAATACACAGGTGTCTGTTATTCACTTAGCACAGACCATTTCTGGCTCTCATTCTTCAAGTTCTGATCACCTGATATGGGTATGGTGTGTGCTTGCCCTTCTGGTAGCCTGCATGAGAATCAGGGTAATATCAGAAATTTTTATATAAAGTTGGAAGAAACATGTTTAAAAAGATGAAGTGACTTGCTCAAAGACATTAACTCATGCAGTTAAAACCAAGACTTATGTCTAACTCCTTAGATTACAGGTGCTTTTATTCTTAAAAACATCCTCCTATAACTGTCCTGGGAGGATTATGTTATTTCTGCAGGAACTGTACCAGAGACTATAAGTCATTTGCCTCAGGTAATATAGATTATAATGGTAGAGTTGTGGTGGGAACAAGGTCTCCTGACCTAAATTCAGTGTGTTTCCTAATGCTAAAGGTTGCAACGTGACTATATTTATTGACCAGTTTCTTTTCTGCCTCTCAACCTAACAGCTTCAGTCATATTCCTTGATTGCATTACTGTATTTTAAATCCTTTTACATGCTATATACATTCCTCTGATAATTGCTTGAATCACACAAATGAAAAAGGTCAGTTTTATGTCCCCAGGGTCTGGAACATTGTGCCCACAGCTTATGAATATTTAAAAATTTCAATCCTTTTTGCTCCATACCCAGGCAGTTTCAGGCTTTGAAGGAAGCTAGGGAGAAAATCTCCAGTTATTTATAAGCCTTTTACTGATACTTCTCTGAAAAGTCGCCAAAAGAATAGAGATTTGGAAAGTTCTCACAATAACCAGAATCGATAACCAGAATATTGTAATTACTCAACTGTGAGATGCTGAGTTACGGGCTCTAGAAGTAAATAACAACCCTGCACTGTAAATGTTGCAGTACTGAGTTTAATTTTCTGATCTTGTTTCAATCATCACCTCACCTAGAAAACTGCTGGGCTGTTTAACTTCTTAGAATAGCAGAATTTCTATAAATAATCTAAATCTCTACACTGTGTCTGGTAGGTAGGACAATCATTTTCTTGAATTCTTGGAAAGATGTTTGTGAAGACTGTTTATCTGAATTTGGAGATATTAATAAACAATCTTAAAATATCAGAATCAGTGAATTTGAGATTAGACATGAGACAAGCTTAGACTGTAGATCTGAGGCTGACCGGTAAAGGTATTATCTTAAATCAAATTCTAACTTATTTAGTTATTTAAAACTTGAATTATTCCTATCCAGAGCATTTTTATTATTGTACGTTCAGATGAATTTCAACCTTCAAGGAAATTAAATTAGGAAGCATTCAAAACTTTAAAACATTTAAAAATTATGGCTATTGCTATGTCATTTGAAACATATATTTTCTTTAAGATTTTAAAAAGGAGCATGCATATGGATAGTAACCTGGATAGTGACCTGTAAGTTTAAAATCTGGAATGCCTAAGTGGTGAATGTAATTTCGCTAAATGTACTCTTTCTGTTTTTGTCTAAACAAGACTGATTTACATAAGGGACTACATTGGGGCCAAAGACTCATGTCAGAGTTTTTTGTTTTTGTTTTAAAAGCATCATTGCTTCATTTAAGAAGATAGACTGTTGGTCTTCCTAATATTGTATATACATTGTGCAGTCTTCTAGTAATTTCTAGGATAGTAGTGCTTTAAAAAGGCTATAACTACTTTTTCAAAACAGACTATACATAAATGATAATAAATTGCCTATGAATGATATTGGACTGTGAAGATGCCTGAAATTATAAGACTGTACCTGATTTTTCATTTTGACTTTGGTATTAGATAACTCATGGGATTGCAATGGTTTGCCCCTTTTGAAAAATAAACCCAGATAGTTTATCTTTCAGAAAATGTTTAGCTTTGGGACCAGAGACTCTGTTGGTTTGACCATATATTGATTGGAGCCTCTGTGCCTTAATCAAAGCCAACATTTATAAGAGTGATTCTCTGAAGTCTGCAGCTGGATTTTAGGAACAATTGAACATATTTCTTTCAAATATCTATGATTTTATTGAAATCTTTAAGGCAGAATTTCTTAAAATGTGACTATTTTGCCATTCAAAGTCACAGTCATTCTAGAATACTTAGTGGCCTCTTCTCAATTTTAGCAGGAGATACAATGAAATAGCTTACATTTAGCATACAGGTTCCCTGTGATCCACATGATAAGAGATGACAACTTTGGCTCAGCTGCCTTAATGAAATGTTGTTTTAACAAAGCATTGAAGAGTTGTTCACCACCAAAGATTGTTATTTGGTTGCTGAGCTGCTCTGCTAGTTAGCCCTTTTAAGGTTAAGAGCATGACTTGTGCAATGTGGCACTCCATAGTTCTGCACTCTGTGACATACGGTATTAACTTAGTAAACGTATGTTGAGTTGAACAAACAGGAAAGCAGGCTTCCTCAGGACTAGACTGTATCATCTAGTCATGGTACGTTAACCTATGGAGTATTCTATATAAGTCATCTTTCCAAGCAGGTAAATTTGAGTCTTCTGTTACTGAAAGTCAGTCGATTAATTATGCTTAACTACAATATCCTCTGAATAATCTATGAGATTTATATAAATATCCCTCTTTTGTAGGCAATGAAATTGAAAGATGTAGAGTTTTTCCCAAGGTAACTCAGTAACTATGGTACTAAATGATTGAGCTATGATTCAATATCCAGTTCTGTTTGACTCCAAAGGCTTCCCATTCTTATCCTACACTAAGTTCCCAGGAAATTTTCCATTTATTCTCTGGCATCTTGAGATATGAGCTCACAGGGACTTGCAAGGAATTGCTTTCAAATTATGGGGTTCTTGGAGAGCAGGCAGTATTGTTTTTGTGCTGTGTAACAATAAGCTACATGAAGGTTTTCAGGGCTTTTAGGGCTTTACTGTCCTCAGCATAATTCCTCTCAAGTATTTAATTAACTTAATTCAATGCAGATTAAAATCCTTTCTTATAGTCTCTGCAGTTCTCATTTTCTAACAGAGTTTACTCAGAAATCAATTTATTTTTATTCAGAATTGTTTTAAACCTGCAATACTTTTGCCATCTCTTTCAGCTCCTCACTCCCAAGATATTTTTTACTAGCTCCTTTTAAATCTCCTTGTGGAGAGTGAGGCCACCTACACTGAGCCACAACCAAATTGAATTTGGTTCAAATTGTAGTCACCCACAGCTGACTACACAACAGTTCCTCAGACTGTCTCATGTCCACTACTACCATTGCAAGGAAGTGAGAATATGTAGAGTAGTCCTCTGGATTTAATAATTTCTGCTTTTTTCCTTTATTTCCATGATTTTACAGGAGCTACTTCTGGTACTTGCTGCATCAATGATGCCTTTCTTTTCTCTTCTTGCTTTCTTATTTTTCAATGGCTGCTTAACAATTCTTCATAAAATGTTCTCTCTGTTGATATAACTAGTGTGGATTCGGGTCTGATGACTGCATACCAACACAGGAATTCAAAGAATGTTTTTGGAAAAAAACAAAAGCAGAGCTGTTATGTTTTGAATCTTGAGTGGCCTCTGATGGGTCATCTATTAAAGTCTTGATCTCCAGCTGATATCAGTACTGGAAACTGCTGGAGCCTTTAAAAGTGGGGCTAGCTAGGAAGTGAGTTAGATCACTGAGGGCATGCCCTTGAGGCAGATATTAGTACTCTTTCCTCCTTTTACCTAGTTTTTCTTAGGCATTTTGTCACAGTGATGGAAAGCTGACTAACACAGGAGTTGTCAGAGTTACTTAGAATTTAGATCAATGGAATTTGTCTTTGGCTCTAAGTTTTACTTTTTCAATATTTGGAGCAAATGGGCTGATATATATTGGAAGTCTACTCTTGGGTAAATTAAATTTGGTAAATGGAGAAAGGTTAGGGAGTTTTAACACATTTCACTCAGAGTAGAAACTGTGAAAAGCATATTTACATATAGTCATGACTTTGCATTATTAAGTAATTCTAAAGAACTTCTATATCACCAAAGGAAAAATGCTATATTTCATATAAATCTAGTATTAATTATATTATTCTATTTAAAAATTATAATATATATAAAAACATAACAGTCTATGAATGATTTGGGTAATTTGGAATACTCCAGCTTTGAAATCTCACTTAATATATGTAATTTACAGGGCAATATTTATTTCAAGGCATTTAAGTAAAAACTTTTATTTATTACCTTACATTTCTAGGTCCAATATAATATTTGATCACCTTCTTCACTTAGCACTTAACCTAGTTATCTGTGTGCGTCTGTGATGCTGATTATAACCTAATCTCCTATAAACAGAGGTCACTTGTTTATATGCCTGGGGCTTTACATTACCTGATAAATAATAATTACTTAATAATTGTTTTTTTTCCTAGATGAGCTAAGAGGAATTTAACCCTTCAAAAATAAAATTTTTACCTGGGTGTGTTGGCATACACTCAGCACTCTGGGAGCCTGAGGCAGGAGGAATGAAAGTTGAATCCCACCCTGGGCAACTTTGTAGCTTAGCAAGACACTGTCCAGAAGAAAAAGAAGTGAAAAAGAGACGGAACTGTAGTTCAGGACAAAGACCTGTGGTACCAAATAACTAATAGTAATTGACAGTAGTGGATAATTCCACATAAAACTTGAAATTTGCTGAAATTTATAAAATGTATCTAAATTTGCAAACAGTCCAAATGGTATTTAAATTTTGTCTGTCCAATATTGCATGAGATGTGGTCAGTAAATATTCAACTATAAAAACATTTATTACAGAAAAAGACACATTGTTACTAATTGTTCTCAAAACACTTCCTTGCCACTTCAAACACACTTGTCCCATTATAGGTATCACTTTCTGAGTAGTTCTGGAAGTCCTCTTTCATATTTTTAGTTATACTGTCACAGCTTTCATGTCCTGCCTCAGTTCAGAACATTTACCTTCCTTGTTCATTTTGGCTTTGGGGAAGAGCCAAAAGTCACACAGTGCCAGATCTATTAAATGAAGACACTTCATAGTGTTCTAATTTGGCAAAAATTGCTGTTACCATTTGATGTTAAAAAATATGGTGAATATTTAAATAAAAAATTATTACAGTGAATAACATGTTGCCTTGAATTCCCTCAAAATATGCCCCCTCACTTTGGCCATACATTCCAAAATTTTTGACAATGTATCTTATAATATACTAAGAATTTTTAAGCATAATTTAAACTGCCAATGTATTTTCTCACACCTTTATGTTTCCTATTTGTGTTGTATAGGGCATAAATTTTGCCTGAATGTTTTAAATATGCCCAAGAATAAAATAATGTTATAAACAACTTTCGGGTAAGTGAATAGGTAAGGTACATATGTTACATTTCATCATTGATGATGACGATTATGATGGTGTCAACAACTTTTAAGTCCAATTTTGGTGATTCAAATCAGGAAAGTGATCACAGAAATTTCTGATTTCAGATTTATGGGTAGAGAAAAAGAAAAAAAGAAAAGAAAAGAAAAGAAAAGAAAAGAAAAGAAAGAGTTATTCCATAATATAGTGTCATTGTTTTCAAGTAAGAATTCAACTAGTTATAGTAAGTGTTGTGAGGAAAAACTGAAAGCATTCCCTCTTAAATCAGAATGAGAGAAGCTTGTCCACTCTTACTGCTCTTGTTAAATGTAGTACTTGAAACCTTAGCCAGAGCAATTGAGCAAAAGAAAGCATAAAAAGGATATGAATAGGAGAGGAATAAGTCAAACTACATTTGCAGATGATATGATCTTGTACATACTAGACTCAAAGAATTACCCAACACCTTCTTAGAGCTGATTTAAAAATTCAGCCAAGTGGCAGGATACAAAATAAACACATTAAAATCAATATTGTTTCTACACTCCAATAACAAACCCTCCAAGAAAGAAATCAGGAAAACAAACTCATTCATGGTAACTTCAAAAATAATTACATAATTCTGAATCATTTCCTAGGTGAAAGAAAAACATGAAAGGTCTCTATAGTGGAAACTATAGTATTCTGAAAAAAGAGATTTAAAAGGATATTAGCAAAAAAAGATATCCACTGTTCTTGAATAGGTAGAATCAATACAGAGATTCCTTGGTTCACAAACTGAATTCTTTCCACAATTCTGGTTCCAAACTGTATAGGATGAGAATTGAATAAAATTTCCCCATAAGGTCAATATTGAACCTAATCACTGAATTTGATTTGGTTCACATCCAATTTGATTTGTGACCAGAATCATGGAAAGACTTAAGCTCATGAATCTTGCTACCATTGTATTGTCAAAATGACATTACTGAAAATGTTGTGTAAATTAAATGTGATTCTGCTCAAAGTACCTATGACATTCTTCACAGAACTAGAAAAAACAGTCCTAAAGTTTATGTGGAACCTGGGGAGACCGAGAATACCCAAAACAATTCTCTGCTTAATGAAAGTGGGAAGCATCAAAATCCTGGACTTCAAGGCATACTGCAAAGCTATAGTAATTATAAACAGTATGATATTGGGATAAAAGTAAACCAGTGAAATATGGTAAAAGACACAGAAACAACCACAGGCACCTTTATCCACCTGATCATCGACAAAGGGGCTTAAAACATGTTGAGAAAAGACATTTTCTTTAACAAATGGTACTGATGAAATTGATTATCCACATGTTGAAGAATGAAATTAGACACATATCTCTCACCCTGTATTAAAATTGACACAAATTGGATCAAAGACATGTACACTAAGACATTAAAAACACAAGCACTGAAACTTCTGGAAGAAAAATTAGGGAAAACACTCAAAGACTTAGACATAGGCAAACACTTTCTGAAAGCAATTCTAGCAGCACAAGAAAGAACACCAAGAAGGAACAAACAGGATTACATTAGTTTAGAAATCTGTGCAGCAAAGGAAACAATCAACAAATAAGAAAAAAATTTTGCTAACTATTCTGATAGAGTACTAATATCTGTAATATATAAAGAACTTTAAAAAGTTAGGCCCCTGAAAACAAATGACCCATTCAAAAAATGGGCAAATAAAATTAGTAGACACTTCTCAAAAGAAGTACAGGCCCAGCTCCTTCCATTACAGCTACCAGGATCCAGGTGAAAAGCAGTGGGGAAGACACAGAGACCAGCAGAATATCAACCATACAGCAGGGTCTCCAGGCAGGGTGCACAGGATGGACAGGTGGGACTAGAGGTGTGAAATGTCAGAAGCAACAGTAGCAACAGGAGCCAACAGGAGGGAACAGCAACCAGATGGGAAAAAGCTGGGACTCAGCAACCAGCTCCCCTGGAGAAATCCAGGTATCTGGCCCCTCCCATTATACAATGAGACTGGCCACTAGTGTAGGAAGATTCAGGGACTTGATAACTGGCCTTTTTCTCTCAATTTTTTTCTCTCTTCTTTTTCTTCTTTTTCTGCTTTGTTCTTCCTTTGTTTTCTTTTTGTTCTTTCTTCTTTTTTCTCTCTTTTATAGATGGTTGGGGAGATCTCTAGCCACAGAAAACTATTCCCATCCCCCAAACCCAGAGACCAAGTTCAGATAATCCCTTCAATACTCCTTCATTCTTTCTTTTCTACACCCTTCTCTACTTCCCCAAACCCTGCATAACTAGTTTGTCCTCCAGTCTTGCTTCCTCTTCCTTCCCAGTTATCTTTGTTTTATACACTATGGTCCCTAAATTTCCTCCCCACAGGGTAAAAACACTCTACCAAGGGGAAACACTCTGCATACGAACTTCTAATTTACAATGAGTTCTGTTTTTATCACTATAGACTTTTTGCCTATGGTCTAAAGTACAAAAGCAATAGTTACCACCATTTTTCAGCTTCTAAATTGTGTTTGATGCTATCATTATTACCAATTTTACTATTTTAGCTAAGGTGTCATGTCTGCTGTAATCAGTCGTTCTTCCTTCTGTATCAATACTGGGAAACTCTGCAGTAATAACCTCACCACAGCCCTGCACCAAAGGACTGGGGTCAAAGCCTACTCTTAATTAATTGGGAAAGTAAGGTTTTGGGACATACACAAACCAAGAATTTTCTACACACAGAAGACATCCCTGAAGAATAAACCTTACCTGAGAGGCTTTGATACCAGTGATATAGCTACCTACTACAAAAACTCACAAGGATCATCACAGAAAACAAAAAAAAGTTTTTTGAAAAGGAAAAATCACTGAAAACAAAAAAATTATTTGGAAAAGAAAATGACAAGACAAAAAGGCAAAATGCAATCTCAGACCTCCAGCATACCTAAAACAAGTTCAGGAGACATCAATATAGAAGAAATTAGAAGACACACTTGAAATTTCTGAAATGATAGCAACAAAAGTAAATAAACAAATCCATTTAGCTATAGAGGAAATCAGGTCAGAAATAATCCCTCAGGTTAAAAAAAAAAGAAATGTCAACATTTATAAAGCAATTGCTCAGCAAACCTAGGGATTAAAAAACAGATGATGACAGGAGGAGTATGGAAACTGTGAATGATCAATATAGGAAAGAAATATAATGCAGGAAATGGATTCAAACAGATATCCAGGAAATTAAAAATTTCATTGAAACCTGGCAAAACCACTTGAATGAAACTGAAGATAGACTATCAAACCTTGAAGACAGTGTCATGGTTAGTAACTATGAAAGGAAATACCTCTTAAAATAAAATATCAGGAAAAAACAATTTGGTTACAAGACAATGCAAAGAAAAATAATATAAAAATAATTGATGTAAATGAAAAAGCAGGAGTCAACACAAATGACATAAAAAACTATTCATAGAGGTAATAGCAGAAAATTTACCAAGCATGTGAAAAGAATGACATGTGGATAAGTGAGACTTACAGAACTCCAATTAGCCATAACCAAAATGAATTTATACCCAGACATATAATAATCAAGATCCCAGAAATTCAGCACAGGAACAGAATATTGAAAGCTGTTAGAAAAAGGAAACAGATCACCTATAAAGGAAAGCCTATTAGATCATGACAGACTTCTCAACACAAACCCTCAAGTCAAGAAGAACTTGGAGTGAAGTGTTTCAAATCCTTAAAGAAAACAACTTCCAAACCAGACTGATGCAAAACTATCTTTCAAAAGTAATGGAGAAATAAGATACTTCCAAGAGAAAGAACAATTGAAGAAATTCATGAACACCAAACATACAGTACAAAGAGTACTGAAAGGTATTTTAGGCAGAGACAAAAATGAACACAATTCCAAGAACAACAATATAATGAAACCACCAAGCAGGACAAACAATTCAACAGAGGGGGATAGCAGGGAACCAACAATAGGAAAATAACATGATCAAGATAAGCCAATACATACCAGTTATTACCATCAATGTAAATGGTCTCAATTCACCAATCAAAAGAAACAAATTTGCAGAAGGGATCAAGAAACAAGATCCAGTTATATGCTATATACAAAAACACATTTAACTCAAAAAAAAATTGTAGACTGAAACTCAAAGGATGAAAACAATATTCCATGCAACAGGAACCCAGAAAAAAGCAGGGGTATCTATTATTACTGCAGACAATGTGAAATTCAAACCAAAAATGTTGAAAAGGATAAAGAAAATCACTACATATGTGTTAGGGGAAAAATTTAAGAGGAATATGTAACAATCTTAAATATATACACCATCAAATACAAAAGTACCCGACTTTATAAGACAAACGTTAGTAGACATGAAAAATCAAATAAGCAATACCAATTGTAATGGGGAGCCTTAATACCCCATTAACACAAAGAAATAGGTCAAATAAACCAAAAATCAGAAAGAAACAACAGAACCAAACCAAACCTGTGAGCAAATGGAGTGTTTCGCTCAACAGCATCAGAATGCAAATTCATTTCAAATGCACATGGAATATTCTCTAAAATAGATCATATACTAGCCCATAGAACATACTTCAGAAAATGTAAAGAAATTGAAATTATTCCATGCATATTATCTGATCATAGCCCATGAAACTGGAAATTAATGACAAAAGAATCCACAAAAATATAAACACATGGACTATAAGTAATGCCCTTCTGAACAACCAATGGTCCACAGGTGAAATTAAAGAAGGAATTAAACAGTATCTACAACCAAATGAAAATGTGAATACAACTTACCAGAACCTGTGGTATGTAGTCAAAACAGTCCTAAGAGGAAAATTTATAGTGGTAAATTCTCACCTCAGGAAAATAGAATGAGGACAAATAAACAGCCTAATGTTCTACAACAACATTTTACAAAAGAAGAGCAAGTCAAATCTTAGTCCCATAGAAGGAAGGAAACTATGAAGAACAGAGTAGAAATTAACACAATTGAGACTAAGAAAACAATACAAAGAATTAATAAATAAAAGGGCTGGTTCTCTGAAAGACTAAATAAAATTGAAAAATACCTAGCTAACTTTATTTACAAAAAAGAAAGAAAAATTCAAATTCATGCAATAAGGAATGAAAAGGATGAAATCAATACAGATGCTGTAGAAATTCTGAAGATCATCAATACTTACATCAAAGGTCATTACTCACATAGGATGGAAAGCATAGAATAAATGTACAGATTCCTAGAAACATATGAATTACCAAAGATGAATCAAGAAGACAAAAATTCTGAATAACCCAATATCAGTTAATAAAACTGAAAACAATAAAAAAACTTATCAACAAAGAAAAGCCCAGATCATTATGGATTCAAAGCTGAATTCTACAAGAAATTTAGAGAAGATTTAACACCAATACTCTTCAAATTCTTTAATAAAACTGAAGGGAAGCATTTCTCCCTAACTCATTCCTGGAGGCAAGTAATACCCTGATACCAAAACCAGAAAAAGATTCAACCAAATAAGAGAACCACATGCCACCATCCCTAATGAATATGGATGCAAAAATCCTAAATAAAGTATTATCAAACAGAATACAGTAAATCATCAAAAGATTATATACCATGACCAAGAAAGATTCATGCCAGGAATGCAGAGATGGCCATATGCGACATATGCAACATATGCAAATCAATAAATGTAATACACCATATCAACAGAGCCAAAGACAAAAATCACATGATCATCTTAATAAACTCAGAAAAATCTTTTGAGAAAGTGTAATGCTCATTCATGATAAAAACCCTCAAGAAAATAGGAGTAGATGACCTTTAATCTCAATCTGGTAAAAGCCATGTATTATAAATGAACAGCCAACGTTATACTAAATAGACAAAAATTGAAAGCTTTCTTTGTAAAATCAGGAACAAGACAAGGATGACCACTATCACCATTCCTATTGAATATAGTTCTAGAAACATTAGCCAAAGCAGTTAGACAAGAGAGACAAATAAAATGAATAAATATAGGGAAAGAAGTTGTTAAATTGTCATTATTTGCAGATGACATGCTACTCTACATAGAAGACTCCAAAAACTCCACCAAAAGACTTTTTGATTTAGTAACTAATTTTAGTAGTGTAACTGGATACAAAGTCAACACTCAAAAATCAATAGCCTTCCTCTGCAGAAAAAACAAACTCACTGAGAGAGACATTAGGAAAACCATGCCCTTCACAGTAGCATCCAAAAAATGAAATACTTAGGAATCGATCTAACAAAGGAAATAAAAGATCTGTACATTGAAAATTACAGTACTGAAACAGGAAATGGAAGAGGATATCAGAAAATGGAAAGATATCACTTGCTTGTGGATAGCAAGAACCAATATAGTGAAAATTATCATGCTCCCAAAACTGTTGTACAGATTTAATGCAATCCCAATCAAAATACTATTAGCATACATGACAGACCTAAAGAAAACCTTCATAAAATTCATTTGGAAGCAGAAGAGACCTGGAATAGCAAATGTATTCCTGGGCAACAAAGGCAAGACAGGAGGCATCACAATTCCTGACTTGAAATTATACTGCAAAGCTACTGTGATAAAATCAATACAGCACAGGCAAAAAACAGACATGAGGATCAATGGAACAGATTAGAAGATGTAGACACAACTACAAACACTTATCCACCTTATCTTTGATAACGGAATAAGCATTGTCACTGGAAGAAAGTCTCTTCAATAAATGATGCTGGAAAAACTGACTTTCCACGTGCCAAAGACTAAAACTAGATCCATGTCTATTATCATGTGCTAAACTTAAGTCAAAATGGATTAACGATTTAAATATTAAAACAGAAAAACTAAGTCTACTGAAAGAGAAAGGTGGAAATCTCAAAGACATAGGTGTAGGCAGAGAGTTTATGAGCAAAACTCCAACTTCACAGGAGGTACTTCAAAGAATCAACAACTTGGATCTCGTTAAAAAAATTTTGGGCCAGGGATTTAGCTCAGTAGCGCAGGTGCAAGGTTGTGAATTCAATCCCTGGTCCAAAAAAAAAAAAAAAAAAAAAAAAAAAAAAAAAAAAAAAAAAAAAAAAAAAAAAAAAAAAAAAAAAAAAAAAAAAAAAAAAAAAAAAAAAAAAAAAAAAAAAAAAAAAAAAAAAAAAAAAAAAAAAAAAAAAAAAAAAAAAAAAAAAAAAAAAAAAAAAAAAAAAAAAAAAAAAAAGGAACAAAGATTTTGCATACCAAGAGAAATCACCAATAAAGTGAAAAGGAAACCCACAGATTGGGAAAAAATTTTAGCCAACTGTCCCTCAGACAAAGGACCTCTATTGCAACATACAAATAATTGAAAAAAAATAGGTCCTTCCAAATTCAAAGACATAATCCAAAGATGGGCATCTGAGATGAATACACACTTCTCAGAGGAAGAAATACAAATGTTAAATATATAAAAAAATGTTCAGCATGGGTCATTTGAGAAATGTAAAACAAAATAACACTGAGATTCCATCTCACCCGAGAAAGAATGACTATCATCAAGAAACCAACAAATAAATTGGTGGGGCTGTGGAGAAAAAAGGAAACCTTCTCCACTCTTGGTGGGAGTAGATTGGTACAACCACTGTAGAAATCAGTGTGGTGATTCCTCAAAAATATCTAGGATTGTAGGTCCCATTTGACCTATCTGTATATATCTATGTATATTTATCTCTTTCTTTCTATCTATCTATCTATCTATCTATCTATCTATCTATCTATCTATCCATGTTTATTATAGCACAATTTGTAACAGCTAAGCCTTGGAAACCACCCAAATGTCCATCAGTCAAGGAATAAATATAAAAGATATGATATTTTCATACATTGTGGTGCCACTCAGCTATAAAGGAGGATAAACTCGAGGTTTTTATAGCTACATGGATGCAAGTAGAGACCATACTCATAAATGAAATAAGTCAGACTTGTAAACATCATATTGTCTCCCTAGTGTAAGAAACTGAAAGAGTAAATAAGACCTAAGACATACAATAGATATAGTGAAAGCGAAAAAAACTGCTCAAAAGGAAAGAACAACTGGGATGGAGCAAAGGGAAAAAGAAGGAAGGGAAAAGAAAAAAAATACATATATAATAGCTATGATAATTATATTAATAATTTTTTTAGTTCATTGAAATGAACAGTTTGTGCTTGTATGGTTTGTTCAATTTTGCATGTGAAAATTCTCAACAAGGAGCGAAAAAAGGACCTCACCAGGAAGTGATCCCTGCCTGGAAACCAGCACATGAGACTGCTGCTGCCAGAGTGGGAACAGCCACACCTAAGCCTCTCTGCATGAGTCTGCGGCAGGGTGGGAGGAGAGATCCAGGCCTCACCAGGAAGGAAACCCGGCCAGGAAACCATATCATTGTTATTGTTTTGTTGGGTTGGGTTTTATTCTCTTTTGTTTTATGTTAAATCCTACAACATGAGAAGCTATTTGAAAGATAATAAGATATATTATGGTAGGCATTTTGAATTTACTAGTGGCTTGTTTTGAAGTCTCTTATTGCATTCACTGTTTTAATTTTATTGTTTCTATTCTATTCTGTTCTGTTTGATTTTTACTATGTTGAAAAGTATCTGCAGCTATTTTGAAGACAACAAAAGGCATTATGGTAACTATTATTGGTTTTGTAAGGTTTTGAAGTTCTGTATCACTTATGCTGGTTTACATTTGATTGGTTTTATTCTGTTTTATTTTCCTTGGTTTTATCCTCAAAAAAAAAAAAAGAAAGAAAGAAAAAAAAGAAAATCCTCAGTAAGATATTGGTAGACAGAATGCCTCAAATCATCAAGATTATACACCATGACCAAGTGGGATTCATTCTAAGGATGCAGGGATGGTTACACATATGGAAATTAATAAATCTAATACACCACATTAAGAGAGCCAAGGGCAAAAATCATATGATCATCTCAATAGATGCAGAAAAATCTTTTGACAATGTCCAGCACCCATTCATGATAAAGACCCTACAGGAAATTGGAATAGATGGCCTTTATCTCAATGTGGTAAAAGCCGTCTATGGCAAATGAACAGCCAGCATTATACTATATGGACAAAAAAATGAAAGCATTCTCCCTAAAATCAGGAACAAGACAAGGATGTCCACTGTCTCCACTCTTATTTAACATAGTCCCAGAAACTTTAGCAAGAGTAATTAGACAAAAGAAATAAATAAAAGGAATAAATATATGAAAGGAAAGATTTAAATTATAACTATTTGCAGATGACATGATACTTTACATTGATGACCCCAAAAACTTCACTAAAACTGCAAGATTTAATAACCAAATTTAGTAGCATAGCTGGATACAAAGCCAACACTCAAAAATCAGTAACCTTCCTGTACACAAATAACAAACTCATTGAGAGAGAAATTAGGGAAGCAATACCTTTCCCAATAGCATCCAAAAATTGAAATACCTGAAAGTGAATCTAACAAAGGATGTAAAAGACCTCTAAAAATAAAAGTGAAAATTACAGTACTTTGGAAAAGGAGATTGAAGAAGATATCGTAAAATGGAAAGACATTCCTTGCTCTTGGGTAGGAAGAACCAATACAGTGAAAATGGCCATATATAAAATTGTTATACAGATTAAATGCAATTCTGGTCAAAATTTCAACAGCATATCTCACAGAATTAGGGAAAGAAATCCTAAAATTCATCTGGAACCTGAAGAGACCTGGAATAGCAAAGGCAATTCTGGGTAACAAAGGCAAGTCAGGGGGTATCATAGTCCCTGACTTGAAATTATAATATAAAGCTACTGTGATAAAAACAGCACGATACTGGCCAACCAAAACAAAACAACAACAAAGACAAAAACAACAACAAGCTGGGTGTGGTGGTGCATGCCTCAGGAGGCTGAGGTAGATGGAGCATCGTGAGTTTAAGGCTGGCTTAGGCTATAATGTAAGCAAGGCCAGCCTGAACTACATAGTGCAACCCTGCCTTGAAAAAAATAGGGCCGGGAGTTTGGCTCAGTGGTTTAAGTGCCTGTTTGATCCCTGGTACTGACCAAAACACAAAAACAAAACAAAAACAAACAAACAAAAAAAACAACCAAACAAACAAATGCACGCGCGCTCGCGCGCGCGCGCGCACACACACACACACACACACACACACACACAAAACCAGACCGGAAGATCAGTGAAACAGATAAGAGCATGCAGTAACAACTCCAGACATACTAAGCTACCCCATCTTTGACAAAGGTGCCAAACACATTCACATTCACTGAAAGAAAGACAGCCTTTTTAACAAATGATGCTGGAAAAACTGTCTGTGCACATGCCAAACAAAATTGGACCCATATCTTTCACCATGTACTGAACTAAATTCAACATAGATCAAAGATCTAAATATTAAAACAAAAACATTAAATCTGCTGGAAAATAGAATAGGTAAAACTCTTGAAGACATTGGTGTAGGAAAAGACTTTGTAAATAAAACACCAATTGCACAGGAGCTATCACAAAGAAACAGCAACTGAGATTTCATCTCATTAAAAATCTTTTGCAGAGACAACCCACAATGTGGAAAAATTGTTTGCCTGCTGCTCCTCAGAGAAACGATTACTAATGTGAACATACAAAGAACTAAAAAAAACCAATCAGACCTCCCAAAAATGGGCATCTGAGATGAATGTGCATTTCTCAGATAAAGAAATACAAATGGAAAATAAATGTATGAAAAAATGTTGAACATCACTTGTCATTCAAGAGATGCAAATTGAAACAACACTGAGATTCCAACTCAACCCAGAAAGAATGCCTATTATCAGGAAATCAAACAATAACAAATGCTTCAGGGGCTGAGGGGACAATGGAACCCTTGTCCACTGTTGATGGGAGTGTAGCTTGGTGCAACCACTGTGGAAATCCTTGTGGAATTTTCTTAAAAAACTAGAATTGCAATCTCCCCCGCCCCACACTGTAAGCAGCCAGCTTATCCAGAGAAACACAGGGTGTGATGATAGCTATTGAGGTGAAATGCAATTGGATGCCTGTGGTACTTTGATGTTTCACTAACATTGCAGGTCTAGGGCCAGTGGTCTGATCACAGGTTCAGAGGATATAGCTAAGCATTGTGTCATTTAGGGGAGGATCTCCTTCTGAGGGCTACAGCCATTGTTGATTCCCTATGGTCTTGTTTTGAGGTCCTGTACTGTTTCCATTGTTTTGCTGGGTTGGATTTTATTCTCTTTTGTTTTGTTTGATTATGTTAAATTCCATGGCAGGAGAAGCTATTTCAAGGATAGCAAGATATATTATGGTAGTAATTTTGGATTTACTATTGGTTTGTTTTGAAGTCCTTTATTGCATTCGTTGTTTTGTTTTTATTGTTTCTATTCTATTCTGATCTGTTTGATTTTTACTACATCCAAAGTTATCTGTAGCTATTTTGAAAACATCAAAAGGCATTATGGTAACTACTGGTGATGTCATATTTTGAAGTCCTGTATCTCTTACACTGGCTTGTTTTGATTGGTTTTATTCTGTTATATACTCTTTGAAATAAAAAAAGCTAGAATTGCAGGAACCATTTGACCCAGCTGTTCCCCTGCTGCATATCTTCCCAGAAGCATTGAAAACATCACACCACAGCAATATATAGTGCACCTATGTTTATACAGCACAATTTGTGATAGCCAGATCTTGGAAATGACCCAAATGCCCATCAACTGAAGAATGGATAAAAAAAATGTAGTATTTTTATACAATGGAGTAATATGCTGCCATAAAGAAGGATAACGAGGCTTTTGTAGGTAAATAGATGCAACTAGAGACCATACTCATCAGTGACATAAATCAGACTCACATGTGTAAACATAATATTGTCTCCCTAGTGTGTGAATCTGAAAGAAATAGTATATATATTATGTAAAATATGTATACGAATAAGTAAAAGATAGTTAAGATAATTATACTACTAATTTCTCTTAGTTTATTGGATAGAAAAGTTTGTGCTAATGTTGTTTGGACAATTAAATGCTGATATCTGAGTAATTTAAGGGAAATAGTATGCAATATATTAGCCATTGTTGCCCTCTAATTATCTCATTTTGAAATTTTAATTTTTGTTCTATAAAATAAAAAAAGCAAGATAAAGGAGAGTTGGCAGGAAATAGAGTGAAAGAATTTTTGTAGACAAGGAAGGTGGACAGAGAAGGAGGAAGGATGCTGGAGAGATGGGAGAGGGGATAAAAATGATCAGGATCTAAAATTCTCAAAAGTGAATCTAATAATTATGTATCACAAGCCGGGCGTGGTGGCGCACGCCTTTAATCCCAGCACTCGGGAGGCTGAGGTAGGCGGAGCGTTGTGAGTTCGAGGCCGGCTTGGGCTACAACGCGAGCGCAAGGCCGGCCTGAGCTACATAATGCGACCCTGCCTCGAAAAACCAGGGCCGGGAGTTTGGCTCAGTGCCTTAAGCGCCTGCCCTGGCAGGCGCGAGGTTGTGAGTTCAATCCCCGGTGCCGCAAAAAAAAAAAAAAAAAAATTATGTATCACAAGCATATATCAATAAATTAATTTTAAAAAAGCAAGGATGAATGCTCCTCCTTGCGACAGGATGTTTTAGTGATTTGTTTTGCTTTGTTTTGAACTTTCGAGGAGCTAAAATACACCCATGCCAACTTAAGTAATAGGAGCATGTTGTGAGGACACGCTGGGAAATAAAGAGTAGGGTAATTGCTACCCCAAAATTAGCCTTTACAGGAGCCCAATACTGTAGCAAGTTAGATCTTGGGGGATCTAGTCAAGGAAGTAGATAACTTTCTGAATGCTGTATAACATGAGTAATTGCCTAATTTGCAAATCGGTCTATGTCATTGTCCTTTTTAAATTTTGTAATCATCCTTCATTAAGCTGAAGATCTGTGCCTTCTGATTGCCCATGCCCTGTAATGTATCCTGGACTTTAGGCTCTCCTTGATGAACAGCAATAAGTTATTTGTTAAGAGAGTATAGACATGGTCTAGGTTTTAGTTAAGTCACCATCCTAGGTGCTTCTAGCAATATTTTCCTAGATTTTCACTAGTGCATAAATACACTTGGGAAATCTAAGGGTCATATCCACATCCTTTGAAATCCAGGAAGTGTAGTTAGGGTCTTAATGCTCAAGGCTTGTCAGCTGGCAGCCCTGGCTTGAATCTTGGATTCCAGTTACTGGCTGTGTGCTGTTTAGTCAACTTATTTAAGATTTCCCAACTCTTAGTCCACTTGTACTATGAGAGTAACGATTAATTTTCCTTATGCCTCTTGGAAGGGAGGATTTAATCTAATCATGATGGGCTGGGTAAAAAATAAATGCTCAGGAAATGTAAGATATTGTTCCTACCATTTTCCTTAGATGTGACATTGACTTAGGGGAAAATAAATCCCTAAACTCTAGTCTGGCTAACAGCTCGAAACAATAATATAAACATCTAATATTTCTGTGGCTTGATCAAAAATCTGTGGACAAGGTGAGTATATTAAATTGAAGAAGTGAGAATAAGCAGGTCAAGCTCAACTATTAATAAAATAGCTTTGGAGAACAGCTGCAGCACCAGCTAAATTGGAGAATACTGGTAAACCTTATCCCTCTGTTGCTACTTAATGTTAACTTCCTTCCCATGGAGTTGAGTTGGAATAGGGATCAGTTAATCTGACTCACGCTTCACATCCAGAGTTCTATGTTCTGTCCCGTAGCGTGATATAATGTCTCATTTTTTCTCAGCTCTATTCTGGGTATTGTAGTTTAGGTTGTATTTCCTCAATTCTCTATCTTACATTCAAACTCAGTGAGAGATGAATGAAATCAGGATAGGGATTTACCATCTTTTCTGGTGTACAGGAGATTCCTATTAATTCACTTGTGGTCTAGAGGAAACCTGTGAGCTGGCTGCTTTTACATCTGGGGTGCAAACTTTACTAACTCACTTAATTGCTGGTTTGAGGGGTGATGTGATAGTAGTATGTTGACTTACATGAAAACAGTTAGGATGGCAAATCTGGTTAGAACTCATTAGAAGGAATTTTGCAGGTGATAGGTATTGCTGAGATTTGGCTCTCTAGAAAATGAGACAAATTCCACCATCCAAATGAATTTCATGCTATTTAAATGACACCTGAATAAACTGTTTAAAAATGCTGCTACCCATTTGTAATGGTAGGAGTAGTGCAGAAAAGGCAAATAATATTGAGTACAAGTGTGTAGTGACTTTCGGGCTGGGAGTATCATCCAAAAACAAATATATGTTAACATTTAATATGTGTCAAATTACATACTAGTTATTGATTATAAAATATAAATAGATATATTCTCTGTCCTTTCTGAGAAAATACTGTACTTTGAGAATTAAATTTATAATTTATATTTTACTTCTTGGTTAAGTGCAAAGTAAATTGCATTGTAGTGTAGATTTTATTTTTATGAATATATGATAAAATGTATATTATATTTATGTATCTTGTTCATACAGTTTTTATAAAGTGAAACAGAGTGTGTGCAGGGAAGCTGTGCTCCAGGTCAGGCAAACTTTCCCTATAGACCATCACTTAAAAAAGCAAATAGTGAGTAGAGTTATAATTTTTATGACTTAATATCTAATTGACAATTTAAAGCTAACTACATTTTTCCCGTTATTTGGAAATGTCAAACCAATTGTGGTTGCCCTTATGACAATGAAAATACTTTAAAACTTACTACTGTCCTGGTTAAATGACTTAATATCCTTTCCATGGCCACAGAAGTCTGTTTATCACCTTCTATGATGCTGTGTGTGTGTGTGTGTTTGTGTGTGCATATTACTGACAGAGTGTGTAAGAAGTCACTGGTTTTACTGAAAAAATTTTCAGCTACAGTCAAAAAGGTAGTCATTACCACATTTTCTTTGTATATTTGCATGTTGCTCAACGTGTATTCATTTATGTACTTGGCAGACGTATTTTGAGTACTTTCTCTGTGTCAGGCTATGATTTTGGTGCTAGGTATGAAACACAAACTGTCACTCCATTTACAAACAAAAATTACTGTCCAGGGAGATATAATACATAATACTACATGTAGTCTTCCCTTCAGACTTTATAGATGGCTCTGCACTTAGGGATTTCAAAACAAGGGGAGGCTAGCTTAATTTACATTCAGTAAACTAATAATCAGTCAGAGCCTAATCAGTCAGAGCCTACATCACTCCAAAGTCAGGGGATGTTCTCTCTTAGTAAATGTAGTCCTCTAAGTTTATGCTGCACAAGAGTCAGCTATTAGCCTATATGGTGCTTTACATGCTGATTCTCTGGGGCAAAAAGTATTCACAGTTAAATTGTGGTACAATCTGTAGATTGAATGCTCTCTAAAGCTGTTGTAATAATTAGCATTCTTGCATACAGAACATAAGACCTCACTTCTCATTAACTTACCATTCCTAGATATTTGCAGTTTTCGTATGCTATTTTAAGCTAAGCCTATATATAAAATGGAACAACATAGATCTACTTTCACTAAAGAGGGAGCCCTTCTCAGAACGGCCAAGAACCTTGTCCAGTTGGTTTCATTTTATCCTTCCCTGTGGGCACTTGGAAGCATCTAGGAGGAATCCAAAGGCCACCTTAAATATTGTTTGGTCAGGGGATTCCAGTTTGTCTTTATGGTTGCTATTGTTTCATTTTTAATGAATAATAATAATATTATCTTTTATAGCATTTGAAGCAAAGATTCTTGGCTTTCAGATTAGCAGTATGATACTTTTGGTGATTATCTTTGAGGTGTAATGTTATTTAAATATTATTTCTAGTTCTCTAGGCACAAAAGAAAAAAGTCATTATGTGTTTATTCATTGTTTTCAGAAACTATGAAGCAAGATTTCAGAAGGATGCCAATATAAAGTGTTCTATTATCTTCAGTGCTCAGATGTCATCCTCATTACACGTAAGGTCAAGTGTGTCACTTTAACTTTTTTAGTTCAAATGAGAAATATTTAGCAAATGCCAACAGTACCATCTTTAAATTTAATACACTGGTGTATTCCATTTTGTCATGAAAATCTTTCTAAAGAATGGAACTAATGCTTATGAAAATATTCATACTTACTGTAGGTTGGGATACTTGTAAGTAAATACTAGGACAATTCTAATTATATAACATTTTCTTGCTAAGGAGTAGAATTTGGACAGATATACCAGTGATAGTGCTGTTCTAGATTATGTTCTCTATTCTTCCCATGAAGTCATATCATGAAAATGCACTAAATATTAATTAGGTATAAGCATGATCTCACTCTTCTAAAATATGCAAATTTCCAGTTCATCTTAAATTGGAAAATTGGAGAAGAGTGCATCAGCAAACTTCCAGTCCACTCTCACTCTGTTATTTATTACTGTTATGTTTTGAGACAGGGTCCCATTACATTGCCCAGTCTGGCCTTGAACTCCTAGGCCCAAATGATCCTCTTGTCTCATTGTCCCTAATATTTGGAACTGCAAGAGCATGACATTTTATCAGGATTGCACTCTTTTAGGTCACTACTCTGATAAATTCTACTGGCATGTTTTGCAGACAAGTCCATGTTGTGGGGGACTCAGACCTCTCAACAACTGTATGAGAACCCAAAGCAGATCCCTCTCAGTACTGACTTCATAGCCCCAGCTCGTGACTTGAGTGCAACCTCATGAGTGACCTTGGAACTGGGGCCTCTAGCTAAGCTGTTCTCAAATTTATGACTCACAGAAGTTGCTTTTGTGTTGATTATTTTATTTTAAACTTCTAAATTTTAAGGTTAATTTTCACATTGTAATAGGTAAACAATAGAAAGTGTTTTAGAAATTTAAGCCCTTTTATAATATCTTAAATAGAACAAAAGTGTAGAACAGTCAATGCTGTTATTAATAAAAATTTAAGAACCTTGATGTTTCACATTTTTCATCCAACAGAGAGAAGATGTACTTGGTCACTGTGATTGTTACAACATATTTAGGTATAGTCACCACGCCATTAATTTTATAGTGCCTTGGGCTGGAATGAAGTAAAGAGTGTTTAACACTGAAGTATTATTCAAGACCTAGGATCTGGAGGCATCATAAGGGCTGCAGCCCTCTGTAATTCAGAATTTAGGAATTGATGAATCCATACTAGGATTTATCTAACAACAGTCTATTTAATATTCACAGGAGTACTATAAATTAAGAATTTGCACCTTTATTTTAAAGATGTGGAAGCAACCTCAGAAATACTAACACTTTTATGACAGAATCTTAAGTTGAGAAAACTACTATAGAGATAGAATATTAGTTACCTTGCTTGTTTCTGAAACACAATACTTGACGCTTATAATTTAAATGAGGACAAATTAAGTTTAGCTCAGGAGATTCTGTATGTGGTCAGCAGACTCCAAAGCAGAAACCTCCTGGAAGAAAGTCTTGGCAGAGCAAAGCTACTAAGTTCATGGGGATTGGAAAGCAGACAAAGGCAATAGTACCAGAGAGAAATGGGGTAGGGACCATATACAGTATCCAAGTGTTATGATTTGTGTTTTGATATCCCCCAAAGCCTCATGCAGTCATGGAGGGCAGGCCTTTTGAAGGTGGCTGAGCCTAGTATTTGTGATTCATTCATTGTCTAGTGCTAGGAATGGCAGTGTGAGCACTGCACATGCCCAGGGATGGGTAGCTGGCATACAATATAAGGGAGGGAAGGAGGCATTGTTTTCCCCTTTTGCCCTTTTGCTCTTTTGCTCTGGTTGCTTCTGGTATCTGCCACAGCTGCCATGTTGCCCCTCAGCCATGCCACCCTGACTTGGAGCCAATAGATTACGGACTGAAACCTCCACAAACTGTGAGCTAAATAAACCTTTCCTTCTGTCACTTTGGTTGTCATGTATTTTGTCTCAGCAACAAGAAAAAGGTAACCAAGACAGAATTTGGTACCAGAGGAGTGGGGTTGTTGTTGTGACTATACCTAACCATGTGGTTCAAGAGCCTTTGGGAATGGCTTGCAGGAAGAGTTTGGAAAGGTTTGGAGGTGTTGCCTGAAAGCGTAGAACTGGAACAGCTTAGGTTGTTCTGTATGAGAGATTCTAGTTAGAGCTCAGAAGACCAGCAAACCAATAATGACTGGGCTCAGAAGGTTTCTGCTGGAATAAAGGACTGCATTGGTTGTTGGACTTCACATAATGTGTTATGGCTTAGTAGAAAGTTTGTCTGCATTTTACTCATGTTCAGAGATTTTACCTGAGACTGAGATTAAAGGCAGTGGACTAATTAATCTGGCAAAACAAATTTCAGGGCAGTCTAATGTTGATGTGGTGGCATGGCTACTGTTGGGGGCTTTTAGCCAGATTTACATAGCAAATCAAGAGCAAAGAGCCCAGCAAAATGATTTGAAATAGTGTGATTTTGGCTGAGAAAAAAGCTCCAGTAAAACTGTGGATTGCAAAGATAGAGCTGAGTTCTCTATTGTTGAGAAGGAACAGGAGAATATAAAAGACGGCCTTAGAGCATCACAAGGAACAGCAGGTCCCCATGCTTTGCAGCCTCAAAATGCAAAAGTGAAATTTTGCTTTGAGGTGAAAGTCACAGAGTGCCATGTTCCAGAATAGTATTGGAGTCCACATGAAGTTTCAAAATGCTGTCGGCTGCACCAGGTCCCAGAATGATGGAAACATAGAATGTTTGTTCTTCAGAACCAGGTTCAGAGTACCCAGTGATCCAGGCACTTGACCACTACATTGAAGAGACAGGAGAACCTGACTTCTGCTGCAAGTGGCAGCAGACCTCAGCATCATCCATGTGGCACTGTTTTTAGGTGCATACATAATTTAAGAGTTCTGAGGTTGAAAATGCTTCTACCTCATTTTCAGCAGTGTGCCCCTGAAAGGGCAGTGTGTGAAGCTGTGAGTGTGAAATCAAAAGTGCAATGGAGAACCCAGAAGTTTGGAAAAGCCAGGATTGTGTATTGTCTAAGGAAACCTGGAAGAAGGGAGCAAAGTCAGCCCAAAAGAGAAGCTGTGGGAGCTATGACCACTGGAAGTGCCATGGGGGTGGAGTCACTCAAGTCCTTTGGAGCTTAAAACCAGATTGCTTCAGATGCTGAATGTGGAACTCCAGGACTTAATGTTTGCCCTGCTGGATTTTAGACTTGCTTTGGTCTCAATCCTTTGTATCCCCGTTTGTACCTTTTGAATGGTAATGTTTATCTTGTGCCATTGAATGTTGGAAGTGTTTAACTTTCTTTTCATTTGTATAAGGGCTCTCAGCTAAGAGTTTGCCTTAGATCTTGGAGGAGACTTGGGACTTGGACTTTTCAGCATGCTGAAACTGTTAGGACTTCGGCAACTCTTGGAGATGGACTAAATATCTTTTGCATAAAAGATGTGCATGAGTCTTGAGGGGACCAGGAATAGAATGTTATGATTTGTGTATGGATATCTCCCCAAAGACGCATGCACTCATAGGGGGGCAGACCTTTTGAAGGCTGCTGACTCTAGTATTTGTGATTGGTTCATTGTCTAGTGCTGGGATTGATAGTGTGAGTGCTACACCTTCCCTGGGGTGGGTAGCTGGCATACAGTAAAAGGGACAGAAGAGGCGTGCTTTACCCCTTTTGTCCTTTTGCTCTGGTTTCTTCTGGTATCTGCCACAGCTGCCATGTTGCCTCTCAGCCATGCCACCCTGACTTGGAGCCAACAGATTATGGACAGAAACTGTGAGCTAAATAAACCTTTCCTTCCCTTATTCTGGGTGTCGTATATTTTGTCTGGGCAACAAGAAAAAAGTAACCAAAACACCAAGGTTACAGCTCCATAACACACCCAGACATAACCTGAAATGTGCTTTAGTAATCTACTAGATGTTTCTTGATCCCATGAAATTGATGAAGAAGTCACCAATAGAATTTAGGTCTGCCTGTGTATTAGTCAACTTCCTGTCACCGGGTTATAGTACTTGAAATCTGCAATTTAAAGGAGAAGAGGTTTATTTTGGCTCACAGTTTCAGTCCATGATCAGGTGGCTCCAAAGCAGAAACAAAATTGCTGACTGGCATGGCAGAGGAAAAAGGGCTCAATTCTTGGCCACCAGGAAACAGAGCAAAAGGAGAGGGCAACAAGAAGGGAGACACAACCTTTCAGGTCACATCCCCCAGCAACAGCCTCTTCTGACCAGGTCCCACCTCTGAGCAGCAGTCAGCTAAGAACTCATTAATGGATGAATTCACTGATGAGAATAGCATTCCTCTGATCTAGTCACCTTCCAAACACGTGACACCTTGCAGAGGAATTTTAAATCTAAATCATAAAATTGTAATTCCTTTAGAGTTTGGGTTTAATTTCAGGTGACAGGAATAAGCATGAGGGAATTTTTCCAGATGCAGAAGAGTTCAAGGATCTGTGATTAACTAGAGGTGGGACTACATAGACTTTATATGCTTTGCAGAGAAACAAGATATCTATATATCTTTATCTATATATCTATATCTATATCTATGTCTATATATATATATACATCTCCATGCAACTAAGACTGAAAAAGAAAATATGTCAGTGCAACTAAGAATAAAAATTAACCTACTATCATATGCTCAGATAATCTAACATATCTCTGCCACTTTTAAGGTAAAATAAAGTAACACCTACACTTCATTCAGCCTCTTACTATTCCTGACATTATCACCAAGGCAGGGCTCTGAAGCAGGAAATTGGCATGAAAATGAGTATGTGTTTTCTTTATAACAAAAGCACCATTCATTTACATTAAGTGCACAACATGCAAACTTTAACTTATTTATTTTGTTGTATTTTGTTGACCAAAAACATCAGTGATGGTTTTGGTAATTATTTTCCAATTTTTCAAGCAGCTATAAGCTTTTTATTTTAATTTTAGAGGGGATAAAATAGAACAATAAAATGAAACAAAACAAAACAGTGATAAAACAGTAGAAAATCCACAATAGTTACTATATTGCAGATTGTTAACCTCTAAATAGTTGCTCAGACTACTACCTTTGGGTTTGCACAGTCAATAGAACAATACAAGTTCTAGGTTGTTTCTTTACTTCAGTTGTTATCATCTTAGCTTGTGTTCCTCCAATCATTGCTTATGGGGGGAGAGGGAATTTCTTCTCTCCCAGCTCGCTCACTGGCTGGTTCACCGTGTGGGGGAGTACGCCTTCCTGCTTCTCTCTGGCTGGCAGGGCCACTGCTGGCTCACAGCAGGTTGCATAGCTTCCTTTCTTGTTCTCCCTGGCCAGTGTGGCAGCTGCTGGCACATGTGGAACTGCATAGCTTCCTTCCTGGTTCTACCCAGCTGGCAGGGCCACCACTGGCACATAGAAGGCTGTGTAACTTCCTTTCTGGTTCTCCCTGGCTGGTGTGGCTACCACTGTATAGCTTCTTTCCTGGTTCCTCCCCTACAATCTTTATGAAATTGAATTTGAGTAATCATAACTTTTTGGGATTTATTTTTTTAAAACTATTATGTGTAAGGCTAAATTTGCAATGCTTCATTTGTCACTGTTGAGAGAAAGAACAGACACTAAAATATTTTGAGCTGAGGCTTTACATAGATGAAAAGAAACTTCAAACCCTGATTACTAATTGCATTCATATTTTGCCCAAAAAACCAGAAGCTTTGAAGAGACATTTAACAAGATTTATATTTTGGCATTGTTTTCCTTTGGGAATTTAAAAATTCTTAGTTGATGTTTTGGGTAGTAAGAATTCCAAAGGTGAATTCCAATCTGACTGCCTGGCTCAGGAGTTCTGGGGGCTTTCAGTAAAATCCTACTTGAATAAAGGTATGTAACTTGACTGGTGAAGAAACTCTAATGCTCTGGGGCTTAGATTTTCAGATGAAGTAGTATGGGGAGAAGAACTATGAGTGCTGCCATAACCTGTGAACTCCTCAGAGTAATAATTCTTAAACTACCTTCTAAGACTGATGTATCATTTAAGTAATAGTTCCCAGCACTGTAAAAGGAAAAGGCCCTGCTGCCTTTTTGAACTCTTGGTAAAAGAGACAGTCCTTCTTCTATTTAAGATGTGTGATCAATTGCAGACATGGTCATGAACAGAGCGCTGCAGTGAGGTCAGTATCTTTCTTCATGAGGGGAATTGTTGAAGCAGGACCTCATGCTGTGTCTGGTTTGATACCAGGCATATTTTTGGATCTTAAAAGTAACATTCAGATTCCAGTTTATGAGGTTACCATGCAATAGGTGCTTACAATATATATTCCATCCAAACCCCTACCCTACCTTTTGTCTTTACCCTTTTGTTGATAGCCTACACATGATTTATATCCTATCCCAAATTCTTATGTAATTCACTGTAATAGTCAATTTTTCTGTCATTGGGACAAAATATCCTACACCTGCAATTTAAAGGAGGAGAGATTTATTTTGGTTCAGTTTCAGTGAATTCAGTCTATACTTATCTGGCATTAAGGCAGAAATAGCATGGCAGGAAAGCTGTTCATCATATGACACGCAGGAAGCAGAGAGAGGAGAGAAGAGCTGGGAACTAGAATAAACTCTTCCAAGCTACATCTCCAATGACATGCCACTTCTAGCCAGGTCCCACCTCCAAAAGTGGGACTTTTGGGGGAAATTTTAGATCCAAGCCATAACACTCTGATCCTGGGCCCCAAAAGGCTCTTGTCCATCCCCATTATGCAAGGTGCAATTAGTCCATCTACAAGAGTCACCAAAGATTTAACAGTTCCAGCATTGCTGAAAAGTTCAATTCCAAAGTCTCTGAGACTCAAGGTAAATTCTTTAGTTCTGAGCCCCTGTAAAACTCAAAAGAAGGTTAAAAACTCCCAGCATCCAATGGCACAGTATAAATATTCCTATTCCTAAAAGGAGGAAGAGGGGAATAAACCAAAATAAGACAGAAGCCCAGCTGGGCAAACATTAAATCTTGTAGCTCCTTGTCTAGTACCCAGGTCATGTTGTTGTGAGATATGAACTCCCAAGGGCAATTTTGCCTCTGTGTTCTTGTTGGTTAAAACCCACAGGGACTCTCTTATTTGGGCTGGGTCTTCTCACTGCCTGCAGTTTTCCTCAGCAGATGTTCCATGTTGCTGGCATCTCCAACTTCCTGGGCATCTTTGAATTGATTCTCATAGCTGCATGCAAAAGATGCTCCCCTGCAAAATTAATCAAGTAGGTTAAGTTGAAGTGTATTATAGCAACAAATACTAGTCTGTGGAGGGTGGATGTGGGAGATAAAATGTGAAAGAAACTAGCATTTACTGATTACTTGATATGTGCTAGGCACAGGGCTAGTTATTGATTGGATAATAAGATTTCTCTCTGATTTTCACAAAACTCTCAAGTTAGATACCTTTGACATCATTTAGAAACAGAAGAAACTGAAGAAAAAGGTTAAATAATTCTACAAACATTATTTGAGCTTGAGCTCGTTGAACTCATGTTATTGTCCAAAGAATTTGAGAAAGAATATGACTGTCCCTTTGAGTTGTTTGGGCATCTTAGAGTTTTCAGAATTTCAAGTTTGTAGGCTACTTTTCATTTAGTGTGTCTGAATTCAAGTATGTGTGAAAGCATTGATAAATGGATAGAGCTCCAGGCTATTGTGGGAGGCTGAATTATTTAATAAGATTGATCACAGTAGATATGTTACTAAACCCTTACTTATTTATAATCTATTCTGTCTAAGCAGTGGAAATAAAATCAATTCTCATTAATTTGGTTATCACCATTTGGAAGGAAGTTGGCAACATATTTAACTCTGGTTCTGTATTCTACCTTGAAAAATCCCTTCTTGAAGTTATAAATATTTCTTGAGGACTATTTGCATTATATTATTTTTCAGTCAAGTACAATAAAGACACAATTAGAAGTTGGAAGAAGACTTTTCATTGAGGTAGGTACTATAGTTTAGCTAGATAAATTAAATTTGAAGGTTAATCCAAAAGGTAAATTGGAAGTCTGTCCACTCTTATTAATGGGTAGCAGGAACAAGAAACAACATAAACAGCAGGTAGAAAAAGGACAAGAAACTACTTTCTAAAAGCAAAACTATTAAAAGCAAAAATATTTGCTATCTTGAGCCATTCCTCTATCCTAATGAAATCATCATGCTTTCCATTATTAATGGTAATTCATGCATTTATTTAAGATATCTTTATTGATAGGCTAAGTGAACTTTTTTAGTTTTGTTTTATACTTTATGTGTTACATTGACAGATAAAACCATATGTTTTTATCACATACAATGTTTTGAAGTATATATACATTGTGGAATGACTAAAGTTAGCCAATTGACAATTGCAGTACCTCACATAGTTATGATTTCTGTGGAGTGAACACTTTATGTGTACTCTAAGCATTTTTAGAGATTACACTATATTATTGCTGACTATGATCACTGTGTTGTATAACAGCTCTCACAGATATATTCCTCTGTGTAGCTGAAATTTCATATCCTTTGACCAAGATCTCCTGTTGTTCCCCTCCCCTAAACACCCAGTCCCTGATAAAGTCAATCTACTCTGTACTTCTGTTAGGCCAACTTTTTAGATTCCACATAAAGCTGAAATCATGAAACATCTGTCATTTTGTGTCTGACTTATTTCACTTTATGTGTTCTTCAGGTTCGTTCACATTGGTAAGGATGTAAGTGAGTGCAGCCCTTATGGAATAGTATGGAGGTTCTTTAAAAACATAAAATAGAACTACCATATGATCCAGAAATCTAGGTATATATCTGAAGAAAATGTAGTATGTATAAAAAAAATCTGTACTTCTGTGCTTATTGCTGCATTGTTCATAATTATTAGGATATGGAATCAACCTAAGTGTCCATCAATGGGTGAATGGGTGAGTGGACTTCAGAGTTTATCTGGGACTATCTTATTTTTACATGTCACCCTGGAAGAACTGTTAATTTTCTGTTTTGTTTCAAAAAAAAAGTATTCCTGTTTGGATGATCATTTATACTGCCACCCTGTTTACTGAACACCTACTATGTGGAAGGACCTGGAGATAGACACAAAGATTAACAGTAGAAACATGCATTCCTATATGCAAGTAGGTTATATTCTAGTGAAAAGCCAACAAAGTGAAATAAGAAGTAAAAAAATTATAGGGCAATATGAAGGAATCAAACCAGGACCTATGATAATAGTTGAAAATGATTGAACATTTTTAGGTGGAATGATCACAGAAGATCTGAGGAAGTAACATTTAGGCCAAGACCTACAGGATGAGGAACCAGGTCTACAGAGTCATGGGGAGAATGCCCTTGGCAGAGGGAGTGACAGGTGCAAAGGTTGTGAGACACTAATGCAACGGTGTGTTTCAGAAATTAAAAGAATATGCTGATGATGTTGTTTAGGAATAGAGAGGAGTAAAGGTGATAGACAATGCCCGGACCTGGCAGGGATTAGGCTCCAGACCATGGTAAGAAACCTGGGTCAGTTCTATGTATAATAGGAAATCAATGAAGAGATTTTAAAATAATTTTAATTATCTTTTATAAAATCAAGTTTTTTCTTTTCAAATTGGATAACATTTAAAGGTTGAGGGTGTGGCTCAGTGGTAGAGTACTTGCCTAACAAGGTCCTGGATTGAATCCCCAACAACACCACCAACACCAAAAAAACCCTGTTAAGCACTCAGTTTGTATTTTAATATAGAGCAATATAAAAGTTAAGTTATTTGTGGCTTCTACTTAGATAACCGAACAATATTTTTGATGAAAAAGAAAAGCTTTGCATATATATATATATATATATATATACACACACACACACACACACAACACACAGACACACACACACACACACACACTCCCCTCTTTCTTGCCCTGATACTTTTACAGTTTTCACAGAGGAAGTCATTATTAAATAATGAATCATGTTTCCTTCAAAATTTTTTGCAAATACATATATATTTGTCTGTGCACACATACATAAGTGGTATATTTGCATCAGATTCTGTATGTTACATTTTCACCTAAAATGTATCAGCACTTGTACATACAGGTTGTATCATTCTTATTAAAAGCTACATATTATTGTATTCTGTGGATGTGTGATTTTTAAAAAAATTAATCAACTATTAACTGATATTTAGTGCCTTTTCGTTTTGTAATATACAATACATCTAAAACATCTTTATTTTAAAGAGGAAAAAAGACAAAACAAAACAAATACAAGAAAAACAAGAAACAAAAGAGACAAATAACAACAAAAAACCCAAAGCAATAACAATATAGGCTTTCAAAACCAGATGGTAGCAGCTTAACAAAGGTCGTTATTTTGCAGTTATCTTCAAAAGAGTTACTCAGATTACTAGATATAGACATGCAAAATTGATCTAATCCTAGAGTGTTAACTGTTTTGCTCCAAGAACTATTAGAATTAGTAGCACAATCATCTTAGCTATCTTAAGTGTATATATACAAATGATCTTTGTGTGAAAATATTTTGCAAGTGTTATCATTGATTATCATTATTCTCTGTTTTTAAACTTTGGAAAGAAAGTGGTGAATTGTCCTTTTAGAATGACTTTGAAACTACTCTTTCAAAGTATATGAGAGTGCCTAGTTTCCTACACTTCCTTGAATACTGGATACTGGTAAATATTTTCATTTTTGCCTATTTGGTAAATAGCAAATTGTATCTTGATGTGTTCTAAAATGAATTTCCATGAATTGTGAACAGAAGTGGGTTTCTTTTCTTGTAGTTTTTCTATATTTTGTGACTACTCATACATTTTAGCCATTTTCAACTAAATTGTTGATTTATCTAAATTCCTTATGAAATAATCAATTTATAATTAAGGAAAATATGCCTGGTAATACTGTAACAAATATGTTTTCATAGCTTGGTATCTTGTTATCCAGGGTTTTGATTTGAGATAATTAAATGTGTCAACTTGTTCTTCAAGGCACTCAAGTTCTATGTCATGATTTAAAAAGCTTTTTCCACTCCCACAACATAAATAAACTGTACCTAAGTTCAGTTACCTTTCTTCTGGAACTATTATTTTGAATAGTTTTAAGCAAGGGGAAATGTGGTTTGATTTATGTATTAAAAGTTCATTTTTGGTGCTATTGATTCCTGGATTTAAGGAAAGTAAAAATGGTTGCAGGGAGACCCATAATTTGCAAAGATATGGCGATACCTGTTGAATCTCTTAGGGAGGAAGACAGTTGCAAGATAGCTCCAAAACTGTGTGGACAGGGATTCGTTATCCATTAGTGTAGGTACTAATGGATAGGGAAAAATCAAGTCCGTTTTCCAGATTTTTACTTTTGCACATAGATGAATGTCAGTGATATTCGCAGAAATGTAAGATTGGAGTTGGTGGCAGAGATATTTTGTGAGAGAAAATATATAGTTCTAGTGTTAACATGTATTATGTCAGGGGAAAGGAGAAGGAGTCAACAAAGAAAGTGAGAAGCTATTATGATGTAGATCTAACACATCCCCAGCAGTCTCAAGTGTTCACAGATGGGGCTTTTGGAAGGTGATTGGGTAATGTGTGTGCTCTACTCATCAGTGGAGTAGTCCTTTGATGAGTTCCCAGCTGGATGTGCTGCTAGGAGGTAGGCTGTTGTTGGAGGGGGCGGGTAACTGAAGGGATAATGTGGAAGGGGTTTTCTTATCCCTGGCTCCTCTCTTCTCTGTTTGCCTCCAGATTTCCTTCTACCGTGAAGTTGCTGCCTTGAAGCCAGCAAATCATGACTAAGTGCTCTGAATCTCTCCTTCTTTAATATGTGAGGGCCAGGAATTTGTTCCAGTGAGGAGAAAACTGACTGATACAAGAGCAAGCACTAGAGACAAAGGAGAAAACTCGGGAGGGAGTGGCACTGCTGAAGCAGAGAGGAAGCTGAGTAGTGTTGGGAGAAGTCAACTCTGTTGAAAGTTGGTGAGAAGGCAAATGACATGACCTTGAGGAGTGCTCCTGGGATTTGGTGTTCTCAATAGGAAAGAGTCAGTGGGGCTGTGGGGTGGGTGCCAGATTTGATGCATTTAGCATGAAGATGGTTGCATATTTATTGCATTATTGCCCATTTTTCCAGCTCTCACAGCATCATTGTAACACTATCTACTTTGTGTTCATAGCAATAGTCTCATTTTGATCATTATCCATGTTACGTCTTCATCATTAGAAACCTAGTTCGTTTGTTACCTTATTGTTATTATGTATTTGATATTTTCTCCTTTTTGGAACAGAATACTAATGCTTTCTGGAGAATTGTGCCTTCCTTATAGTCAACCTAAATAGTGGTTGTTTTTACTTCCATAATCCAGACAGGCCTAGAGAGGGGGTAGGGGGTCCCCACTCAGCTTTCCACCGATGTTCATTCTCTTTTCTCTAAAGGACCATTTTTAGTCATTCTTTTCTAAATATTTCTGTCTTTGACTCTCATGTCATTAAGTATATATGTGCCACCACTCTTTGTTTCTTTATTTTTTTATTTTTTGGTACTGGGAATCAAATTCAGAACCTTGTGCTTGCCAGATAGGTGCTGTACCACTGAGTTATATCCCTGGCTTCATTGTTTCTTTGATCTTTGCATTCCTGAAGCATTTCTTTTAATTTTCCCATCACTTTAGCTCCTGTATAACTGGAACTCTTTAATAATACTCCTGTCACAATTCATATTTTTTCAATATACTTGGTCTTCCTAATACCAGTACCCTTATCCTTTGATGTTATCTCCTCCAATGGTCTGTCTTTAACTGTCCCTCAGCAGATCGTTGCCATGGGGATATCTTAGATTGCAGTTAATTTAACTCCTTCTTTGATTTCAATTGTGTTTTCTCTTTTCCAGTTTTTCCTACTGACAGATTTCTTTACATCTCTTTTTCAGGAACTCTTCACAGTAGGTATTTATACTCACTACTTTCACTATTTTTAATTTATTCTCTCTTTTTCTCTTCAGTCTATTCATATGAGGCTTTTACCTCCACCACTTCAGTTAAATTGTCCTTGTCACCATCAGTAATAACCTTCAGGTTGCTAAATTCAGTAGTTGATTCTCATTCATTTTAATTGAATTTTCACCAACACTTAGAGTAGTTCACTTTTTTCTACTTCTTATGCTTTCTTCATTTAACTTTCAGGATTCCACAATCTCTTACTTTTTTCCTTTTCTTCTTCACCGTCATTCCTATATAAGTCTACTTTTGCTAAATCTTCCTTCTCTCGCTCACCTCTTATTGTGGGAATACCTCACAGCTGAGTCCTTTGTCTTTTATTTCTCTGTATACCCTCACTCATTGGATGGTCTCTTGGTGACAGTGATTGCTGGGCATACAGGCCAGTTACTTGCTTGTCATGTTTACTGAAAGGTCTCCCATGTTGATTTTCAGATCAATATGTTCCAATCTGGGTTCTTTCTCTTCCAAACCTGCTCTGCCTAGAACCTCCCTCATTCCAACTTGCAGTATCTCTGTTCTTCACATAACTACCAGTCTCAGGTAGAGTTACTCCTGAGTCTTTTCTTTTTCTCAATCTCCACCTTTGAATCTTTCAGAAAATCTTTTAAATTCTACCTTCAAAATTCATCTGGAGTCAGACTATGTTCACTATGCTCAGTGCAATCAAACCATATTTCTTTAGGTTATAGAAATATTTTCTTAACGTGTTTTTTTTCCCCATTTTTCTCTACCTCAGTATAATTTTAACACAGAAACCAGAATAATCATTTTAAATACTTGTCAGATTATGCCACTCCTCTGATTAAATACGTGCAGTGACCTCCCTGCCATAATATTCCTCAGACTATAACTTTTATCTTATTTTGTACTAGCCAAAGTGGATTCCATGATGTTCCTTAAACTCTACAGGTAAGGCAAAATCCTTTATTCACTTCATATTGTTGAAAGAATGTCAATAAAATTTACATTACCTTTTTCCTTTCACTGTATATTTTTCCCTGTTATAGTTTGTGTTTAGATGTTCCTCAAAGCCCCATGTGGTCAAGGGGTGTGGGTTTTTCAAAGATAACTTGTTAAAATTGGACCTCTTGTTTTCACGGCCACAACCTCAGGAGAGTTACAATGGTTCCAACTTGACTCAGCAGGAGGCCAGGTTCCTTCCTTTGCAAACATCCTGAGCCTGTGCAATAGGTGGGATCAGAGATGGTGTGAGTGCTACACCTGCCCCAGGGCAGACAGAGTGCATACAATATAAAGGAGGAAAAGAGGCTTGCTCTTCCCCTTTTTGTTCTTATTGCTTGTCTGTCTTCCACTGCCATCAACTATTGCCCCTCTGCCATGCCACCCTGCTTTGGAGCCAGCTGATTATGGACTGAAACTTCTACAAACTGTAAGATAAAATACCTTTCCTTCCTTCAGTTTATGTGTCAGGTATTTTGTCTCAGTAGTGAGAGAAAAGTAACACACATACTTACTACATTCTAACTTGCAATGTAAAGTTACATTTTTATCGAATATTGCTTGTTCTCTCTGGTCTTGTTAGAGTATAATCTTGAGGGGCACTGAGTTTTGTTCTTTATTGTAGCCTGAGCATTTAAAATAGCATCTGGCTGATTGTCAATATTCAATAAATATTTTTGATTTATTGATTAAAGTTTTTCAAAGACTGAATAGTTCTCAAGTTACAAGATAGTCAGTTTCCCATTGTGGTGGTCAGGTGCTGGAGTCTGAGCTCTTAATCAGCCAGTTATCTTGCCTTCAACACTTGCATTAGGCAAAGAGTAGATGCTAAGTGTGCAAAGGCAAAGGAAATTGGCTCAGACATTTATTGCTCTGTAAGACGTGACCAAAATGGACCTACTTATCATTCATAACATTTCTAAAATCTGTTAAGTTCTCTAGGGTCTGTTTACTGAAATCAATACTACAAGCCACATTATTAAAGAATTATGATGGCAAAATTGAACACTAGAGTGCTTTTGATATACAGCCAAAGATATAGGCATGCAAAGTCAAAAGAAGACTCCCTTAATCCCTTGTAATTTCTATGATAGGTCAAATATGATTTTTGTTAACAAGAAAGGAAGAAAAATGAATAGCTTCCAACATTATGAGCCTGTGATAAAATTAACCTCATTGTTTCTGGAAAGTTTTGCAGACTAGATAATTTTCCCTAATTCTGACATTTAAAGACTTGATGATGATAATGACAAAGATGAAGACTGTGTAAAGAGTGATGAGGGGCCCAGGGTATAGCTCATTTTTTTGTACTGGAAGTTGAACTCAGGGCCTCATTCTTGCCAGGCAAGCACTGTACCACTGAGCTACATCCCTGGTTATAGTATAGCTCAGCAGCATGGCACCTGCCTGGGATGCACTGAGGCCCTGAGTTTGATTCCCAGTTTAAAAAAAAAGAATGATGAAGTAGTTCTGCCTTTAGTTAGATCTCTAGATAAAGCAAAATATGCAAATCTTTCTCACATATTCAAGATAGGCTATGTTGTCTTTCACACTGTGTTTGTAGATAAGTCTCTGATTTGTTATTTTAGAAGTAATTTGGCAACATGATAGGAGACAAGTTTCTCAAGTTTATCCTTAAGATTTTATTCCCTATTCTCCTAATAATATGGGTGTGTATATTTGTGTATGACAGAGAATGTGGGTGTGAGAGTGTGTGGTATTTGTTGAGAACAGAGTATATTTGCTATCATTTCTTTTCCAAAATATCTCATAATCCACCTTAATATTTAAGAATATGCTTGCATGTGGATAAACTTTTACTCATCAGTCTAAATGAGACATTCAACTAGCTGATGGGCTGGAAGGTTTTGTGTGTGTGTGTTTGTGTGTGTTCCTTAGATAAGAGATGTAGAAGCTGATGCTTGGAATTTAAGATATTTTAAGGGGGAGAAAATCTGGATGGGTCCTTTAAAATGCATTTGAAAATTTTGTAGTTCCAGTTACTCAGGAGATGGTATAGGAGAATTGATTGAAGTCAAGAGTTAGAAACCAGCCTAAACAACATCACGAGACACTACCCTGAAAAAAATCATCATGAGATTTGATGATGGTGTTTGGGGCAAGTGCTGGTGATGGGAAGCTTTGGATGTTGCAAAGAAAAACAGGAATTTAACAATTACTTTTGAAAGAAAGAAAGAGTTTGTATGTCAAAAGGATGAGTGATTAGAGATTTTTTTGTATACAGAGGGTTGTCCTAAAAATTATTGTATGGGATGTCTGTGGGTACAGATTTGAGAGACTATGATGATGTAAGTGTCTTTAAGAGTGAGCAAAGGATTTTTAAAAGCAATTTTGTCTCTGTTTCCCCCTCAAATTCATCATAATGATTTGACCTATCTTAGTGATTTTCCCCTTAAAATAAATTTTGTTTTGCTCATCTTGACTTGCAAATGAAAGACTAGATGATGCAGATCTAGTAATTTGAAGGTTGTCTTCCTTGCAGGCAGTAGTTGAAAAGAGAGATAAACATTGTTTTTAAAGGTCATTCCTTGTATTCACAAGCTGTTTTGGTACTTTCAGGTTTAAATACAGAACAAATGCAATACTCATCTTTTCTTAATATGGAAGTGAAAAATGAGATGCTTCTAAGAACTTTGTTGTGTTCTGTTTTCTTTGCCTATCTCTCCTGCTCTCTCCTTATCACTGTTCCCAAATCCCTCTCCTATCGCATATGTACAGACCCACCACACACACACACACATACACACATGTCACTTATATAGGCATATATATATATATATAGATATTTTTTTTTTTTTGTGGCACCGGAGATTGAACTCACAACCTCGTGCCTGCCAGACAGGTGCTTAAGTCACTGGGCCAAACTCCCGGCCCTGGTTTTTTGAGGCAGGGTTGCACTGTGTTGCTCAGGCCGGCCTTGTGCTTGTGTTGTACCCCAAGCCGGTCTCAAACTCACAACACTCCTCCTACCTCAGCCTCCTGAGTGCTGGGATTAAAGGCGTGCACCACCACGTCTGGCTTATAGGCATATATTTTTTAAAAGACTTTTTCTGTTGCATTAAATAGGGAGAGGAGACAGTTCTTAGGGTTTGTGCCTGAAGTATGTTAAGCACCAGGAGTTAGTCCATTTTTTCACATCCCCAATGTTGAATTTTATTTTAGAATATTAAGGTGGTTACTTCTTGTTATGATACTTTCTTTTGAACAAGTTGAGTCTCTTCCTATGGGTAAAATGAAGCCTATGACGTGAACTTGAGTCGCGCTCTTTCAAAATCTGAAAATCTTCCACAGTTCTGCTTTGAGGCCAAACATTCAAGCATTGAAAATTTTATGGACCCCAAAACTGTGGGATTTTACTGGTCTGAGTTACTCCCACAACTACTTCTTAACTAAGGCACATTTCAATTTTAATTTGAGAATGTCTAAAAAAAAGTATCTGGAAGATAGAGTGAATTAGGATTCTTCAGAGAAACAAAGTCAGTAAGATGTGATTGTGTGTGTGTGTGAGTGTAGGGGAGGTTTATATGGAATTGGCCCCTGTGATTATGGAGGTTAACAAGCCCTACAATCTGTACCTAATAAGCCATAGTCCCAGAATGGACAGTAGTGTAGATTTGGTCCAAATGCTGCAGTCTGAAACCTAGGAAGAAATAATGGTGTTTAGATTTGAGTCTGAAGGCAGGGAAAAAATGACCCAGCTCAAAGGTAGTTGGCAACTGAGATTTTTTTTTATTTGGGGAGAAGCAACTTTTCCTTTTCCTCAGGCCTGCAGTTGATTTGATGATGCCCACACCTTACTCAGTCTATCAGTTTGAGTATTAAACCTCACTGAAATACCCACAATAATGTATGACCACATAACTAAGTACCCAATTACCTAGCCAAGTTAAGACATGAAATTAATCATCACAATGCTACTGTGTCTACTTGACACCCATGCACATCCCCTCAGATCATACATAATTGCAAAATAAAAATAATAGCAATGTTAGAATTCTATCTATATGATGTAGTATCTGGCATATGGGCAGAAAACATCATGGACCAAATGTTTGTGAATCTCTCAAAATTCATATGTTGAAGCACCAATTTCCACTCTGACCATATTTAGAGAGGTGAACTTTAAGGAAGTAATTAAAGTTAAAGGAGTCATGAGGATGGGGCCCTGATCCTGTAGAATCAGTGTCCTTATAATAAGAATCATTGGAGACTGTACCTGTGCCTCCCATGTAACTATAGAGGCAAAAATATAGGAGGATAAAAAGGGAAAGTGAACATCTGCAAGCCAGGATAGAGGCCTCCTCAGCTCCTGGACCTCTCAGAACTTGATCTTGGATTTTCCAGCCTTCAGCACTGGGAGAAATACCTCTCTCTCTCTCTCTCTCTCTCTTAAAGTGACAGCTTGATGACAGCTTGAGAACACTAAGACAAAGAGAAATTTGTAGACAAGAGGAATTCTGGTACTCTGGCTTCCTGATTTAGGAATTTTTTTTTAAAACTGTACATTTATTATAGGTATACGTAAGTATGGTTCATTTACTCTGTGGAATCTTATTTGATAACCAAATGTGGTCTTTATGGGAGCATAGCTCAGAGGTAGAGCATTTGACTGCAAATGTGGTCATTATGAATGTCATTTGGAAAAATACTACTATATGTGTTGTATAAAGTGTGTTCTGCTATGATCATATTTATATAAAATTATGCAAGCATATGGATAAGGCCTTTTTTTGTAAAACCAAATATTCTCTTTTATTTATTATAGTAACTTTATATTAGTATTGATTTTATAATAAATTTTTAAAGAATTAATATTTTTAAAGAAAAAATTATTCAAAAAGACCGGTATGTGTCGTACCTGCAACCTATTCTTTGAAATGGTGAGGGTGGGTTATAGATTCCTCTGGCTGCTGAGGCAGAAGGAACGAACATTTCAGAGAGAACTAGGCTTGGCATCCAGTGGAATCACACTAAATATACATTTGGTTAAATATTTTGCTGCTTCTTGTGACTTTTCACTAAGTATTTTCTCCAAGGAGCACAGATTTTCTTTATTCTACAGAAGTGCAAGTTATAATGAAGAGAAGAGAATGCAGATTAAAATGGTTAAGGTATCCAGGAGGGAGATAACTTTGAAAACCTTAAACTGTATTTAGAATCACAAATCTTACTGTTAAAGGGGCAATAGATACCTTTAGCATTATATTATTACTTATTAGCAAAAACGATTCTCCTATAATACCCTTCCACATTCATGTAAATATTATTTTAAGGGCTTCTAAATTATTCAGCATGTTCTTAGACTTATTATATTTAAAAGTACATTAAATGTATTTTATGGTCATTCCACCCCCTTATGTACCTCTATGATTTTCTGAACCGGGAGGTTACTTGGTGCCTAGCATTGGCTTCAAGCCATCACTACCACAGGTGTCTTGGAGACAAAGTTTAAGGACAGGTGCTAAGGGGACATGGGACTTGGGTTGCAGAGTGATGGAGTACATGATCAGACAGGTGATTCGAGTCCAAAGAGTGAATGTGCCAATCCACATTAATTGCATAGTCTTCAATATTTGTTTTATGTAATGACAAATACAAAATAATAAAGTCCTGAAAATAAAAGGACGAGACTTTTGCCCTCACTACCGAGGATTTTTATAATTCGTATAACCCACGTGTTATGTTCACAAGTTTTTTCTTTCTCTTTTAAAGGGAATAAAACAGAACAAACAGTGAGAATGATACTGGACTGCAAAAACAAGACAGGAGGAAAATCGCAATAGTTACTATGTTGCATATTATTATCCTCTAAATAGATGCTCAGACCATTGCGTTTAACTCTGCAAAGTCAATCAAACTGCCCATGCGCACGCTGAGCCACTGGGAGGGCGTTGCTTCCTGATTCTCTGAGGTTCACAGATTTTTAACCTAATTATTTCTTTGGTTAAATTTCCTGCTCAGTAACATTTTCTTCTAGATATCCAGTGTGTTTTTTTCCCTATCTGACAGAGAAAGAGTGGGGGAAGAAAACTATGTTTTTATGCCTCTAATACATCTCAGGTGCCATCTGGGACCCTTGGTGCATTCACTTAATTGATTGTTCATTCACAGCATTCAGCAAAGACCCCCTGCCCACCAACTAATCTAGAACTGAGGGAATAAACAAAACTCCCTTCATGGAGCATGTATGTTTCCATGGATTGTATAAGTAATTTTATCTAATCTCCATAACAGGCATGAAGTAGTCATTATTTTCTACATGTTGTAGAGGAGAAACTGAGGTTGAGACAACAAACAGCTTGTGTGGTAAGGTAATAGAATTGGAAGAGCTAGGATTTAATCCTATTGGTGTGCTCCTGTGAGGAATTACAGGTCTTTTTTTTTCCTCTGCCACTGGCCTGTACAGTTTTCAGTGGCTTAAATGCTGAAGATTTGTACAGATGGTCCCTCCAAAACCAGTTTGATGGTAAATAAATGTCAACAAGCTGGTGCATCCATTCAGTAACTATTATAAGCTTCCATGATGTTCTCAGTACAGTTCTGAGTTGGAGATGCTATGGTGGTTGGCAAGAAAGAAGATGAGAGTCAGAAGTTATGATGATGATATTAACAAGGTTAGTCAGGCCATTAAGGTCAGTAAAAGTCTTGAACATTAATATTAAGGGGCCTGAACTTTGTCTTTAGGGCACTGGAGGGTTTCAAGTGTCTTTTAAAACAAAATGCAGGTTTTCAAATTAGGAATGAGTTTTTGCAGTGGATTCTACTCACATAGAAGTTGAATGCTCCAGAAAGGACCACCAATTCCTCTCTTCAACCCTAGATATAAGAACAATTTTTCTGGACTGGTTTAAAATGGTTTTGGGTGCTGCATGATCCTCAAAAACCACAGATCCCCAGAGTTAACAAATGTTTTCTGATTTTCCTGGTGGCAGTGAGTATACTGGCAATTCAGTATTTGGGGGACTGCTTAATGGTATTGCTTACATTTTCCTGTGTTCACCAAAGCCTAAAGTTTGAGTACTATCTAGAAGAATATATGTATCTGTAAAGCTCAACATTTAATTCTACATGGTATTTGGAAAACACAGTTCCCTTTGGTTTTCTTTGGACAAGTTTTGTTTAGTTTTTGAAACTGTGATAAAATATTCATAGTCTGTGATCATAATCATTTTCAGATGTACAGTTCAATGACATGAAATACACCCCTAATGTGTAACCAGCACCACCACCCATCTGCATTACTCTTTTCACTTTGTGAAACTGAACCTCCATATTCATTAAACAGTAACTCCTCTTCTCTCATCAGCCGGACAACCACCATTTTAGTTTCTGACCTTGATTTCTTTTAATTATCAGTTTAGGAATAACAAAACTCTGTTTGTAAAGCCTATTTTGCTCTTTCTTTCTTGCTTGCTTGCTTGCTTGCTTTTTGCCTTTCTGAGACAGGGTCTCACTATGCAGTTCAGGCTGGCCTTGAGCTACTTTGTAGCCCAGGTTGGCCTCCAACTCATAAGGATCCTCCTACCTTGGCCTCCCAAATGCTGAAATTATAGGCATGCATCTCCATGCCTGGCTGCTTATACTTAATAACTAAGTATCTTATAACAGCTCAGGAAAAGTCTGGTACAAAGTAGATATTCAATAAGTGGTACTACTATTGTACCATTTTTGAATGTTTAAAATTGTTGTTCAATGGTGTATACTGATTTGTGATTCCTGGTGCCAGGACAATGGATGTCAAACTTCATCCTAGTACCTTTATTAAGAAAGAGATTTGGCTAGATAAGTATGTACCCTGCCATCTATCTCTGAGTTAATCTGCCTCTTGTGACTAGTCTTCACAAGCTCCCTGACCTGTCTTCTACTGTCCTCATTTTGAGTCTCATTTCTCTGAGTGGTTGTTTCTGGCTTCTAATGAAGAAGCCTGATTTGCATTGTTAATAGTCATCATTAATATCAGAGATGCATTTATTTGTTAAATGCTAGCTTTAAATTATTACTATACAGAATGACTTAAGACAAAATGACCTTGTCCCAAATAGTCTTCCTACACCATCTTATAGTATCTATTCTCCTAATTGTAAAAATTTAACACTTAGGTCCTCTCTTGGATTTCCTCCATTTTATGAGAACATCTAATCACCAGCATCATGGTTCTATCTCAGGAAATAATTATAATTATGTATCAGAGAATGATGTTGTTCCCATGATGGAACCACGCAGGGGTTACTCACATGGGGCAGACATATGTGAAGTGGATAAGAAAGTCTTAAGGATGAACCTACCAAGCCTGGTGGAATTCAGGCTTACTTGGAGTATCAGATGTCATAGTGGAGCATGTAACAGAGGTATCTCCTTGATTAGTTTACTTACGTGGACATAAGGCTTTGTGGGGAGGATACGCAGTGTGGACATGGTAGGGAGGCCAGAATAGAATCTTCTCTTTTGTTCCAGACATATAGGTGCTCTTTAACAAAAGTATCTATGAAATGTAGGGTGCTTATAAGCTGTGCTTCAGCCCAGATGGCAATATTGCTTTCCCTAGATCTAGAAAATTTGTAAACCTGAAATATGAATGCACTTGGCGCCCTTTCCAGAGGGCTAAGGCATTGCCAGAGTCAGCCGGGGAAAGTTACTAGAACATCTATTATCATTACTGAAGTTCTTTTATCTGAAGGCAGACAGGTGGGCAAGGCCATAGAACACCAAGTGTAAGTCAAATGCTACCTTAATTTTATTTTATTTTATTTTTTTATTTTTTTTATTTTAGCGGAAAAAAAAACCAGAAAAAAAGACATATAAAACAAAAACAACAAGCAAAAAAGACAAACAAACGACTAGAGTAAATACACTACAGTAACATTGCAGATTTACAAAATTGGATGACAAAAACTTGACAATGCTTGCAATATTGTGCATCGTTATCTTTAAAATGGTTACTTACATTAACAGATATAGACATGTAAAATTAATCTAATCATATGAGCATTAACTGTTCTTTCTCAACAACAAGTAGATTCAACAGTGTGTTCATTCTAATTATCTTACATATACATATATACAGGTTTATATCTTTTCCTCTTCCCTTTTCTCTTTCCACCTTTTCCCTTTCCAGTTACTCTTGCACTTTGAGCTGTTCTTCACCCTTATGTAGTATTTATTACAGATTTTGGATCATATATACTTTTCTGTTTCTTACACTAGGGAGACAATACGGTATTTACACATGTGGGTTTGATTTATCTCACTTACGAGTATGGTCTCAAGTCATGACCATTTACTTACAAAAGTCTCAATGCAATCTTTCTTAATAGCTGAGTAGTACTCCATTGTATAAAAATACCACATCTTCTTTATCCATTCTTTGATTGATGGGCACTTTTGTTGTTTCCAAGATCTGGCTGTTACAAATTGGGCTGCTATAAACATAGGTGCACAGATATCACTGTGGTATGATGTTTTCAATTCTTCTGGGAAGATGCCCTGGAGTGGGCTAGCTGGGTTAAATGGGATCTCTAATCCTAGCTTCTTGAGTTATCTCCATACCGACTTCCATAGTGGCTGCACCAGTCTACATTCCCACCAACAGTGGAGGAGAGTTCCTTTTTTCCCACAGCCCCTCCAGCATTTGTTGTTGGTTGATTTTTTAATCTTGGCCATTCTTTCTGGAGTGAGATGGAATCTCAGTGTTGTTTTAATTTGCATTTCCTGAATGACCATGGCTGTTGAACATTTTTTCATATATTTATTTGCCATTTGTATTTCTTTCTCTGAGAAGTGTGTATTCATCTCAGATGTCCATTTTTGGATTGGGTCCTTGAATTTTTGGGGCCTGATTTCTTTTAATTCTTTATATGTTTTAGATAGAAGTCCTTTGTCTGATGGACAGTTGGCTAAGATATTTTCCCAGTTTGTGGGTTTTCTTTTCACTCTGTTGGAGATTCTTTGACATGCAAAAACTTTTTAGTAGGATGAGATCCCACGTGTTGATTCCGGGAAGTGTTTCCCATGCTATCTGATTTTTGTTCATGAACTCTCTGCCTACTCATATGTTGTCAGGATTTTTACCTACTCTGTCTTCTAGTAAGTTTAGTGTCTCTGTTTTTATATTCAGATCTTTGATCCATCTTGACTTTATTTTAGTGCATGGTGATAGGCATGGATCTAGTTTTAGTTTACGGCATATAGAGAGCCAGTTTCTCCAGAACCATTTGTTAAAGAGGCTGTCTTTCTTCCAATGTACATATTTGGCCCCTTTGTCAAAGATGAGGTGGCTGAGTGTTTGTAGTTGTGGCTCTATCTTCTAATCTATTCCATTGATCTTCAGGTCTATTTTGATTCCAGTACCATGCTGATTTTATCACAGTAGCTTTGTAGTATAGTTTCAAGTCAGGGATTGTGATGCCTCCTGCCTTCCCTTTGTTGCCCAGAATTGCCTTTGCTATTCTAGGTCTTTTCTGGTTCCAGATGAATTTCAGGAATGCTTTCTCTAGCTCTGTGAGGTAGGCAGGTGGTATTTTGATTGGGATTG